>QLOT01010891.1:18288-28773 GCA_003313875.1 Russula aff. compacta | reverse complement strand
GCCGCGTCGGGGCGACCAGAGCTTGCGGTAAATGTCGAGGAAGCGCGGCGGCTCGAGGTGCGTCGTCGAGGCTAGTATGTCGAACCAGAACGTCGTCTTGATCACGAATTGCTGCGAGTCTGAACATCGCAGGATCGTCTCGGCAGGGTCCACGCCCGTGTGCAGCACGTTCCAGACCCATTCGGCGGCGACGGAAAGGAACTGATGCCACGCGCCGTGCCCGCCACGGAAGAGGAACGCGGAAACGACGAACAGGCCGGCCATCGCTTCACCTTCTGTATAACCCCCCGCGGCGGACGTGCGGAGGTTGTCGCATATTTGGCTGTAAGTTTTACGCAAGTCCGCAGACGGCTCGTTCATGTTGTGGAGAATGAGCGCGTTGGCCTGCGCCGACGAGGGGTGTCCATGTCGTTGAGACTCTTGGTGCAAGGAAGCGAGCAAGCAGACAGCGTCTCGAACGGCGGGGCTCTGTTGTACAGTACGAATGATAAAGTCGGCGATTGACGTGTCCGCCAAAAGGTACTGCCTTTGGAGGACGTGGTCGAGATAATGCCTTACTAACCTACTTTGTTGGGAGGTCATGGAGGGCATAATGGAGTGGTTCAGACTAGGCTCAATATAGTATCCTGAATGTAATTGTTCGGCATCGTTGAATTCTTCCTCTTCGAAGACATGTTGATATGAAGGCGGGAGAGTGCTTGTGAAATGTGAAGTGGGCGCTGGCGCTGGAGGTGGCGCCTGACTCGGGACTGGTAGCTGTGGAGCAGCGGTAGGACCTAGATGTGCTGAATAAGAAGTATAGGGATTTTGATTACTATGATGCCCTGCCAACAAAGGAAGGAAGGGCATTGAGTACTGTACAAGGTACATAGTTCAATAACGGTACGGATTCTTACAAGACTGGTGAGACATAGGAGAGACTAAGGAGGTAGGGGGCGGTGGGAGTATGGTACTCGACGTGGGCGAAGTCGAAAATGGGAGAATAAGCTCCTGGTTCATCGTTTCTCGAGCATCCGCCATGTCCGAGAGCGGATGATGATAAGCTGACAGACGGGGAAGGTTCAACGGAGAAGACTCCCGCGCGGACGAGAACGACATACGCTGCGAAGGGTAACCGGAATGTGAGTGCTGAGGGGGGAGGGAAATGGGGGGGTAATGGTCATGACGGATACTGGAGATACTGTGACCGTTTGGTCGACGGTCTTCGCTCGAGTCAACAGAGAGCGCTGGAGATTGTGGACTCGAAGTGTCAGACCGGCCGTGGTCAGTGATGAGGACGAGCATGCCCTCTTGGTCAGAAGAGCGCGCGCCGGAGCCGGAGTGGCCCTTGATCATGCCTTGTGCGGCCAGGAAATCCTTGATTTTCTCACGGAACATGGTGACATTATTGTTTTCCTTTGAAACGGACGGGAGAACAGGAGATGATGAGATCCCAGGAACGGTAACGACGTGCACCACGCGCTGCGCGTACCTTGAGCCACTCGGGGCGCTTCTGGCCAAAGCCAAGGCATTGGAGACGGAGACGGATACATGTTTCGCAGCGACCCTCTGCGTTTGGGCGTTCATCACATTTCTAGATGGAAGGTGGGGAAGGGAGGGGGAGACGCGACAAGTGAGCACGAGATGCCATGTAGTGAAGAGGACGGAAGCGGGTGGGACATACCTTGCGACGGATCCTACAAGTATAACAGCCAGACTTGGCGCGTACCGCGCCTTTTGCCTTGGGCGCTCCGGCCTTCTTAGGTTGCTGCTGCTTTGGTGGAGCAGGTGCGATGGATCTCCGCGGGGAAGAGGGAGAGTCATGCATTGCAACGGAGGAGAGTAAGTGCAACAGGTTGACGAGCTGTCGGAGGAGTGAGGAATGACAGGCTTTGGGTGGCGGAGAACAGGACAGACTGGGAGGGGAAGAAGAGAGGGCGACGGAGGGCGAAGAAGGAACGGAAGCGCTTGTTATAAACCTTTGCCGGGGGAGAGATGTGTACCGTGCACCGTAGTGCGGCGGATGCTCACATAATATAATACGGCTCAACACACCCACCCAAGCCGATATTTTTATTTACATTTACATTTACACATTTACGTGTATTCAATTCTATATTCCTCGCTGGACCCCGGTCACCCCAATGTCCCATCCTCACTCGCCCCGTCCCTCTGATCCGTCCTCTCTCTCCCACACACTGTCCTTGACGACCTCTTTCCCCAACCTCTTTTTTGTCTTTTTTTTTCTTCCTGTGCTCCCCATCCCTCCAGTTGACGACAATCTCTTCTCCTTTCTCACGCGACCGCCGTGTTTTGATTCACATCATCACATCTTTTTTTCGAATAGTACAACACTGCGTTCCACTTCTAGGGTGGACACAGCCACGGTATCAGTGCCTCAGGCCCGTTGAGGCCAGCCTCGTGCACAACCCGAGCGTCTAATGGCGGTCCATATTCGCGGAACTTCAATCGAATCCCTGATTCTAGTTATTTACGGCCTAGCCGCTGAGATCGGAAGGCACCAATCGTCCCGTGCGTTTGGCTCAAGCTTGCTCTTTTCGGTTCCTTCCTTCCTCGCAGGCTTTCTTCTCACCCTGTCCAACCACCCCCCACACCCACACACCCCCAGCGCTCCCCTCAAGGCGTCTCTTTCTTGCACCTCTTGCCATCCTCCATGGATGCCCCCCCAGCTGCCCACCTCATGGCCAGGAAGCTGATGACCCTGCTATCCCGGCATTCAAACACCCCGGTACGCTTCTCCTCCTCCCCATCGGCCCCACTCTGATTCTGCGGAAGCATTTCCCGATATGGATATAAAGAGCTGCAAAAGCTTCCGCACTTGTCGCACTTCCCACTCCCATTTCGTCTGCCAATCCTCAGTCATCAACACTTTCATGAATGGAAGCAATCCCTCCCCTCTCGCCTAATCATTATTACACTTTGTACAGTCAGCCATCATTATTCCCTTATCAGGTGCCACATCCCCTCCCATCCCTTCCCCCTCTGCCCAGCCCCCCTCCCCACATATTGAAATGACATGCATGCAATCAAAACAAAAGAAAGAAAAAGAATAATAAACGATGCGGGGTAGAACTATAACTTGAAAAGGGAATCTGTTAGCACCAACAAGAGGGTGCGACCATGAAGATGAGAAGTGTGAGAAGGGGTGTGTGCGAGTGTGAACGATGTGTGTGTGCAAAGGAAAAGAAATGAGAGGGAGAGCGCGCCTCTCTCTCAAGAGACGCTCTCCTCGGCAATCGGGGCCGTCCCAGGCGCGAACACGCCCCCACCGCTGCCGCTGATGCTAATCTTGCGCGGCGGCACCTCTCGTCTGTTTTTCATTCCACCTCCCGATCCCGATCCGGCAGCCATCTGCCCAAGCCCATGATCGATCCCCCCTCCAGATTTCGGCGCCAACGTGCCTTGTACGACCACGTCCCCTGGCACGACGCCAGCGTCTGACCTCCGCGCGATGAGCGCACGCACTGCGCTAAGCCACTGTATCTCTTCCTCTTCGCTAGGCGCGCACAGCACTAGCGTTCGCTTCGTCGTCACAATCTTGAACGTATGTTTCAGCGACGTCTGGTCCACCTCGTCTGACCCCCCTCGCAAGTGTGACGGTGGCGCGGTCGGGGGCGGAACATCATATTCAAACGCATCGAGAATCTGTGAGAGCGGTATTTGTCGGTGCATCTTCGTGTCCTGTCGTCGTACCCAATGCCACCCCCCACCCACCCTGGTCAGCAAAGAAGAAGACTCCACACCGATCTCCGGCGGCGCCCGTCCTATCTGCTTACCATGTGGCTGCCGGCATACATCAACATTTCGCCGTTGAGCAGGAACCATCTCTTCCGCCAGTTCCTTCGCTTCCCCATCTTGGTGATATATCCAGACATGACAACTTTCGAAGTATCGGCGCAACCGATCCTCGGCGACGAAGACGGCAGCACGACGGGGGACGACGACGAGGGAGCGACCATGCGATGTGTGTTTGGCGACGCCTCCTCCGATTCAGACGAAGTGATGGCGGGCAGCGTGCGCGACGGTGGCGACGGGGTGATGGCGGGGATGCGTGGGCGCCCGGGAATCGGGATCGGTGGCGACGATGGTGTCGAGATCGGCGCCATCGTGGTCGTGCTAGCGGCGAGCTGCGCTTCCTTGGCCTCGCGGATGGCCGCCACCCACGCCCGGGAATCTTGCTGAGACTCTGCCTGGAGGTAATACGTCCGTGTCGCGGTCACGACGCCAAAGGTGTTCTCGCGCCGTTTGAGCGCGACGGGCGTGCACGTGTGCACATCTTGCAGCTCGAGCAGCCGGTGCAGCTCGTATTCGGCCGAAGTCTTGTAGTAGGCCAAGTGCGCGGGGCGCAGCACGAACCACCGTCGCTTCCAAGTCTGTCGTGCGCGTTATCGATGAAAAAAAAAGAAAAAAACGATACCCCCATGTGCGTGTATTAGTGTGCCGTCATATGGGAAATTTAGCGTTGACGTCAACGTCTCTTTTTAACGTGACGCACCTTACGCCGTTCACCTTTCTTCCAGAGGTACCCCGCGCGGATGTCGCTGGCGCCTGCTGTGCGTGGTTTATCTTTATCGGCCGTGCGCCACGCACCGGTATCCTCTTCGTCATCCTCAGAGTCTTCGCCCGCCGTCCGTCGCTCCGCGATGGCAGACAGCGGCGGTGGAGCCGATGAGCCAGACGCGGTGTGCTCTGGTGGCAAGCCTGAATCCGAGTCCGATTCGGTGCCAGAGATGGCGGCACTCGAATGCGGTACCACTACCTAAATGTAATTTACACGGATCAGCCAAAAGATCAATGGCTCCTTGTAGTCAATTTATGAGTGGGGAAGCGCCCCCCCCGATACAAACTGACCTTGGGCTTTACGGCCGAATGGATGGACAGCTTGCGTGTCACTTCCTGGGGTGTCGGGGGCGCTGCGGATTGCGCCATTCTACCTTCGTATTGATGAATGGATCTTGTAGACGGTCAGAAAGTCACAGTTGGCATCAACGACGAGCTGAACGATGGGGAGGCCGGGGGGGGAGGTGCGGCTAAGTGGCTGAACAGCGCACTTGGAATGTCACGATGGTGACGTATTGTGACAGTAACGCCAGTCACATCACGCGGACCTTCGCCACCTCGCCTCGCTCTGCTTTGAAAAAACCGTTTTAAGATAAAGCTAGCTTTCTTTTCAAGCGTCTCCACTGCAATTCCGTGCATCGGGCCAATCGTGCATCATATACAGGCGACACGCGCCTAGTCTTTTTGCGCCAAGACGGGGCGAGACGGTTCCCAGAAGGGAAACAATTCGCCCATCCCTCTCAACCCCTTACCACACCTATCTGGAACAATGGCACGCAACTAACGTACAAATCTGTACGGCCCCCGTGACGAAATGATTAGGGTCTGGGCAAGATTCCTTGCCCTTCTCCGCAGCGGCTTACCGCCTGTCCCTTGACATACGGACGACGTCGACGACGACATCCCCCCCCTCCCCGCCCCCCTCTTTCCCCTGCCGGTCGGACTCAATAGACCTCGCTATCCCCCTCCCCATCGCCTACGCGTTCACACGGGTTGTCCACCAACCCCGTTGCTCTCCTGATGGGATTTTCTCTTTTGCCGACGGAATGAGCTTTTTACGGCGCTGCCGTCCCTTTGCACCGTGGGGAAACGCGTATCAGCCCTCTGGGCACCAATCGGGTGGTATCCAGATCTTGAGGCGTAAGCGCCTGCCTCAAGTTGCAAGATAGCATCGAAGCGTTGCCACCGGGGGGCGTTAAAGGGGCGTTGCGTACTGTCGGCAGTGGAGACAAGACCTTGATGCCGGAGGTAGTCAGACCCCGAGAGACCGCGCACGTGCGGGAAATCATCCAAAGGAAAGAGGTGATATTTGATCACGTAGTTATTCGCTGACACGGGGGGTGGGATGATTCTGAAACATTGATGAGACTGAGCCACTAGAACTTTCATCAGAGCCTTGCGGGGATGTAGAGATGGAAAGCCTAAATGGGCGCTGGATTTTCCAAAGTGCGATGGCGCCGGCGAAGAGGAAGGCCATTCGGGCGTCTGAAACGCCTTCCCTCGCCCGGGCTCGCTCGTGTAAAAGTACAGTACTCCAGAAGGGTTCATTGCGCCCTCGGCTGCCCACGCTCTTTTCGCGAGTCCGTGTTCCCTCTCCCCCCCAGTCGACCCGGTGCAGCCAGAAAAGATAACGCCGAGGGGCGAGAACACCCCCCCGTTCTGAAATAGGAATCCTAGGAAAGCGTGGATGACTCGACCCCTCCAGCAGCCCAAGAAGGTGCGTGGGCCACCCAACCCCGTGACATTTCCGAAGAAGCCTCTTGCGTATGCGAACTATCTCTCGGTGGCGCGACAATACGTGAACGCCCTGGTTCCTTTTTCAAAATCAGCTCAGGCCTTGCAGGGAAGACTTATCCTGCTAAGCTAGAAGACACCCTATTAACCGTCATGACCCCCTCACCCCTTCATATGAGAACAATGTGGGACAGGTTCCTAGCGCCGTTCTATTATATTTACAGTCACAGAGCGTAGCAACGACGGCGACAGTGAAAATATAATAAGAAGCACAAGCTTAGTTGAACGCACCCACCCCTGCACCACCCACCCCCTGGGGCGAAGGCGGGGGGAGCTGTCCGCCTCTCGTTCAACGAAGAAGGAGCGATCGATCGCTCGATATTGAGCGCGCAGATTCCTGACAGCGAAGTCGACGATGATAACGACCGGGTGACAGGGTGCTGACAGCCAGGATGCCAACATGACAGATGCTCATTGTCAAGGAAGCGGGGACGTCTTTCGACAGCGCCCGCTCAATCATCAATCAGTGGAGGAGGACAAGGTTGAATAAATCGTACAAGTATTTTGCCTAGCAACAGAGTGTGCACGAACAATGAACACCTGGACAGGTACATCCACTATAGACGCGGAGGATATACCCATACACAGTGTCCAACCAAATAAAATGTTGCAAATGCGCAGCCATCAAGGTCGATTATGAGAATTTGTCACCGTGGCTGGGTAATTGTAGGAATCGCATGCAGTAGTCGCATGCGGTGCGTTTAAGATCCGAGCAGGGATCTGATGAATGACAAGTGATTACAGTCGATATAGATCAATGGTTTACGTTACGCCTTGATGCCAATGCACTGCCAAGGACAACACATGGAAACAAGTGAACAGGTTGGGGATGGTGTTCAGGCGATGAGACAGGGACAGAAGATGAAGGATCGATAGACTGGGCAGGCAAGCAGCACCACTCCAACGCACTGCAGTACCAATGATCAATCAACTTCCCGGTTTAGTCACAATTGCAATGATGTCGTGCAGAAAACAGCATATTCGGAGAACAAGGACGCGAATAACCCCCTAATGCATTTATGCTTCTATTGTTGCAACGACGACGGCTCGCGGGGAGGGGGCATGTGAGCTCGATGGGATGGTGCGGTGTGTGGCACCACGCGTACCAGAGAGGAGAGAGATAAAAAGCTGTTCGGTCTCTTCGGAAATTCACGGAAAGGAAAAAAACTGGGGTGATCGGGTGATTCGGAGGACGAGCTCTGGGGTCCAACTTGCCTATAATTGCAACATTGCAAAAAAACGGACGGACGGCCACCCCTCCACCCCTCGATCTCCAAAAAAAAAAAGACGGAAACTGCGGACAGGAAGGAGAAACAAACCGACCGCACCAAAGAAAAAAAAAAGAACATACGGTAAAGTGTAAGCGAGAAACTTTTCTCATCGCAAAAGATGTGGCGTTAGATGAAAAAAGGTCGGGCACTTCGGGGTGGCGGACCCAAGCGACAAGCGACAAGCCTATGTGTAGCAGAGCACAGCACACTAGGACACGGATGGGGTTCCACGTTCGAAAAAGTGTAGAAACAAAAAAAAAACCAGGAAGGAAAAGGAAAGGCGACTCAAGGTACTGTGAGGAGACGGTATTTAAAAAAAAAATACACAACAAAAAAGAACGCTTGTTTTTTTTAAAAGAGGTTCTGGAGAGAAACAAAAAAACTCGACAAATGAGAGAAAGGGCGTTCGAGGGTGGGGAGGGCAGTCAGGCGTTGTTGAAGTTCAATGAAGCGCGCGCAAGGCAGAGGCAGAGGCAGAGCAGACAGACGCGCAAAAAAAAAGAGACGCGCCGGGATGATGTACCGAGAAGCACGGCTTTACACACGCTCGCGGGGAATATGATGATCGACGGCGAGCGCGCAAACTGGGGGGGTGAGGGGGAGCTGCCCCCGGGTCCGCGGCGGCGGAACTCTGACTCTCCGCGGCGCGAGCGCCCTCTGCTGCGTCAAAAACCCACAGAAAATAAGAGGTACGTAGTTGCATTTTATCTATCAACACAAGCAAGATGTATATCGTGGGGTTCGTCGTGTGGGCGTAAGAAGGGGCCGAGTATCGTAGTATTTTTTCTGTTCAGTTTACGATATTTATGGCATGGTATGTATCTATATATACACACCTCTCTACATCGTATCGCATGTATGTCCCGAGGAAAACCCCCCCTCCCCCCCCTTTGACCGACAATACCAACACGGGGAGAATCCCCGTTCAAAACAGCTTCGCATAAACGTGCAGAGGAAGGAATCTATTAGTCACTGCGCAGTGAACATGTTGCTTGAACTTCTTGGTGGTGATGGTAATGGGGTTCGGGGATGTCGTCAATGGGGATGGAGGGATCGTGTCGTGGGATCGCCAAGGGTTGGGTTTTGGTGTTGTTCCGTCTGCCGTCTGCTGGAGAGTTGAGTGGGGTGCCAAGGAGGGATCTAGAGTGACCGACGCGGGGCCGAAGCGGGCCGGGGGGACCTCGCGCGCATGCATGCATGCACATTGGCTTTGGATTGTGCCCTCCCCCCCCATCGACATCGACCATCGATTAGTTGATTAATACGCGCATCAAGCAACGAACACCATGTCCAAAGAAAAATTCGACGCAGCCGTGAAAATCGTGCAGTCCCTTCCCAAGGACGGGCCTATCCAGCCCACACAGGAAGAACAACTCTATGTGATTACACTTTTTTTTTCATATATGCACATTTATCCTACGTCCTCTTCTCTTTCCTTCCCTCCCACCCCTTTAGTTCTACTCCTACTACAAACAAGGTGGGTGGGTGCGCAAGGCGCAATCAGGGGAGGGGGGGCATTCCGAACTCATTTTTTTCTGGACAACCTTCGAATTCTAGCCACCGTAGGCGACGTCGACATCCCGAGACCCGGTCTTTTGGACTTTACGGGTAAAGCCAAGTGGTACGCGTTTCCGATCGCCTCGCTTTAAGCCATATTTGCTAACCGATGATACCCATGTTCTACCCTCGTACCCTATCACATTACCCCCTCAAGGGATGCTTGGAATGAACGGAAAGGACTTTCGAAGGAGGAGGCGTGGGCCAAATACGTCGAGAAGCTCCTCGCCGTGCGTTTTTTTTTGCTCATGTGCCCCCTCATAAATGTTACCACGCTGACCCCACCAATACACTACGCCAGATTCTCGAAGCCGCGGGAACGGATGAAGCGAAGGGTCATATTGAGGCAATCAAAGCTGCCTGAAACCTACCAACTAATGAACAACGCACTTTTTGGGAGGGGTACAGTAGTAGCTAGTTTTGTCAAAACGCAGTCCACACTGTGGGTTTGCGTACGGTGTACGTAGTGGTTTCCGGTCATACGTCGTCTGTATCATTTTTGGGCCCTTGTCCCCGCTTTGCCGCGCACGCCGTCTTCTTGGTTGCCCACCCCCCCCCTTCTCAGAACGATCCAGACCCGTGGATGACAGAGCGCCTGGACCCCTTTACGCTTTGACGTGCGGGCAACGTTACTGTATGTCGGAAAGCGCCCTAGCCCGATGTGCCTTGAATACTGTAGGCTCCTCGCGCCACTCCAGCACGATACGCCTTTTCTGACGGGCGCTGGATCTTTAAGTTCCTAGTAGTACAGCCTGAAAGTTCATGTTAACAGAATGGGGGTTGTTTCCCCCCTCAGTCATGGAAGGAAAGCGATAAGAACCCTCTCCAACCCGAGCTACCAACGCGATATCATAAAAAAGAAAAAGGCAGGGACTTCCAAGAATTCTGGCCCCCCGTATCGCTGAAAGGGAACGTTCCGCCCGGTCATGTGTAAGACCGACGAATGTTCCTTCCAGCGAAGGCGTGGCCTGAACGTTTCCTCAAGTCCGGGCTTGTCGGGCGCTTAGACTAACTTGGGGTGGGCTGTGAAAGGGTCTCCGGGGGACTCGCCCAATCCCATCACTTCCTTCCTTCCTCGGACGGAGAACTACGAACACATTCAAAAAATAAAAAAATAAAGAAAAAAGCCAAGAGAAAGAAGTAAAGGAAGGGATGGTGGTCGGCCGTGCTTCGCTTCCTAGACTGGCTATTGGTAGGTCAATAGTTCTCATGGCATGGGAAAGACGGGAGGAGCGGAGGGGGGGTGTGGTTCATGTGTATGAAACAATTTTTTTTTTTTTTTTTTTTTTTTGGAAAATGATTT
>QLOT01010891.1:1938-18268 GCA_003313875.1 Russula aff. compacta | reverse complement strand
AAGGAAATGGAAGCGGGGGGGGGGGGCATGGCAGTCCAGTCCTCCAGCCACAGCCCAGTGTGTGTTTGTCGTGTGTATACATGTATGCATCTATGTATGTGTAATAATGGCAGCCAGCAGGCAAGTTTTTGGAAGACAGGCAGGCAAGCCAAGCTAGGCGAGGGCTAGGCAAGGGAAGGTTCGACGGCGGAAGCATCATAATGCCAAAGCAGTCAAAAAATCCTTGCGCCTCTAGCCCTCTGCCACTCTTGCTTTTTGCCTGCAGGCAACGGTCACGGTCACGGGGCCTCTCGCTTACCTTCTCACCACCCACAACCCTCCGATCTCACCCCCCTCTTCTCCTCTCTTGGCGACCTTCAACAAACCACACCCTCCCCCCTCTCACGGGGACCTTGGGGCCACCGATGGAGATCCCAAGGATCGCCACCAATCCATCACGGCCGGTTTCTTCTCTCTGTTCACGTGTTTTATAAGGTGACCACGTGTTTAAGGGACCCGATTTGCCCGTGCAGTAGGGGGGTGGAGTGGGAAAGAGGTGAGAATGAGAAAATATGAGAAATGAGAAGGTAACAGCGACCGGGCAGACGGACAAAACGGACAAGAGATTCCGTGGGGGCTTAAAAAAGAAAAAAGGGGAAAGGGGGAGGCTGGGCTGGCTGTAGTGGTTCTGGGTTCGCAATGTGTTTGTGTTGTTCTTCTGTCTATCAGATCAGTCAAGTTGTCTTGTTCTTTTTCCTCCGTTCAGCCATCAATGAGTATTATGGGTTATATGCATCAACCGTCACGTCCCAAAAGGGCTTGGTTCAACAAGTCCCGGATTTTGGGGCGGTGGCGATGGGTAGGGTGTAAGTGCTAGTGGCGGTAGTGTGGGATTTTTTAATTTGTTTAGCGGGTGAGCAGGTGGGGCCTGCGCAAGAGTACATATGTGCATGTGCATGATGTGTGTGTGCCACGGCCCTGTGGGGAAGGGGTAAAGAGTAGTTCAACTATTCAAATTTGTCAAATATCGTTTTTGTCTAGTACCAAAAAAAAACAAAAAGTACTGTAAAGAACACGGCCAAGTCAGTCAGTCAATCAGTCAGTCAAGTCGTCCAATCCCAGCTAGCTAGGTCAAGCCAACAGGGCTGGGGCTGACGTGACATTAATGCATATCATATGACAGGCAGGGTAAAAAGGCGAAAGGCGTAAGGCCGCGAGTCGAACCTCTTCAGCTCCACACAAACCCGAAACCACCCCCTTCAAAAGGGTTGACTTTGACTTTGACTTGACTTTGACGCGCCGCGCGACTTGGCAAAAGGGGTTTATAGCAGCGAGCGAGTACCACGGGTCCACAACAGGGCGAGGGGCGAGAGTGGGAGTGGGTGGAAAGAAGAGATGGGCCAGGCCAGGCCATCGTCGCATTTTTTTTGCGCACGCCAAGTCGCGGCCAATTGGGCCAGCCAAGAGATGCCCGAAATGATGAATTACTGTTATGACCTATGACCTTATGTGCAAATGCACGCATATGATCCCTCCTCCCCTCACTTGACAGCCGGGTCTTTGATTGACACGCCACGTCCGCAGGTATTAAACCTTCTCGGTGTGGAACACCCGAACCCCAAACCCCCCAAACACAACCCCCCCGGTCTTTCTCCCCATTTCAATTCTACTTGTGTCGGGTTGTTCTTGGCTGATCGGAGGAATGAGAGGGGTGGGGGGGCGGAACTCGGGGAGACCTTCACGCCGACGCGACGCGTTCCCGAGTTTGCTCTTAAGCTATAAGCGGGGTAAAAAGCGCCGGATAGTGTCATGCGTAACATGCCATGGGGGCTCGATTGCTGTCCTCTGATACATATCGTCGTCTTGTGATTCGTCATGATGATAGGTAATAACATAACGTAACTTCTAACAAATAGAGTAACAACAAGGCCTGAAAAGAAATTACACGCACAGCATGAGGGAAGGGAGGTAAACAAAAAAAAAGGGGGGGAAAGGGAAGCATCATCCATCTGTCGCGTCGCATTGTGAGTTCGTAAGTAAATAATATGGACCATGCGTCATCGTCAAGGCCGCAACCGCAGCGGCGAAATCAAATACAAGTTAGGAAGGGGGAATAGAGGGATCGGTCCGCGATTATATGGTCCCTGTCCCGAGATGTTTTGTTATAAATATACGCTTGTGAACCCACATGTACTGTATGCCCATGGAGATCCGAAAAGGGGAAGGTTGGCGGAGGGAAAAGGGAGAAGGGAAGAAGGGAAGAGAAGCCCGCGTGTGTGTATGTGTAAATTTGTGTGTGTGAGTCGTTACTGTTGTTGTTGTTGGTGTTGGTGGGCCAGGTATCATATCAAACCCCTCTGCTGCGGTTTGCATTGCCGTCATTGCCCCAAGTTCCAGGCCTCCCCGGCCCCCCAAATGAAGAATGATGCGGTGTTGAGTTGATTGTCTGTCAACCAAAAAAATAATAATCGTCACCATTGGGGGACGGACGGAACCATGACATCGTCGTCATCGTCATCGACGATGCGTCATCGCGTCATCATCATCCCCCATCAGACCCGCGGCCGCCGCCGTCTGGGTTCGCGACGAAGAGCGACGGCCGCGGGACGAGACCGTATCGAACCGCGGGGCGTGTCAACACAGGCGACGGCGTCGTTCGCTCTTCTCTGCGTCGGGTGTTCGTCGGTGGAGGTGGTGGCGCGCTATCGCGTGACATTCTGCGCTCGAATGCCCGCACGCGCTCGGTGACCCCGGGCGAGTGTGGACCGCCCCCGCCCCCGCCGCCACCGTCACCGCCACTGCTACTGTTTTCAGCCGCCACCGCAGCTTCTTCTTGCACCTCCTCCTCTTCGTGCAGCGGTGGCGATGCCGGCTCGGTGAACTCGGGATTGGGGGTGACAGCTCCAGATGGGAGAGGCGAGAGCATCAGTGGAGAGTCGATCGATGCCGAGGAACTACCCGTCCTCGTCGATTGGTAAGAGGATCCGCCGCGCACGAGTAGTGCTCGCAACCGTTGCACACCACCCGTGCCCAAACTACCACTCTGACCAGTGGGAAGAGCAGCGCCGAATTCCTCGTCCAGATAGGGCGTGCCCACAAGGGGTGTGTGATGCGAGTCTAGCGTCACGTCGCGTTGAATGATGTCCATCGTGCCGCCCAGTCGCTCGAGCGTCTCCGTGTTGGCAGTTTGCAGCGACGATGCGGACCGGCCGTGCACCGCCTCGTAATAGAGCGATGGTCTTCGTGTAGGGGTGCCCGAGCGCGCACGGCTGCCAGCGGTGCCGATGACAGAGGACCTCCGCAGAAACTGTGTAGCTCCGGCGGGTGTGTCGGATGGGGGTCGTGAATGTGTCGACTCTTCGATGGTGAGCAACCGCGGCGGTGGATTGGGGTCGCGGATGTCGATGAAGCCGCCAGAATTTCGTGCAGATGACTCTGTGCCCCTTCGCTCGAGTAGAGGTGCTTTTGCAAAACGCGCCCACCACGAGTTACTCCGCCGGATGGGCTGGCTCGGCTGCGGGTTCGGGTCGAGGATGGAGGAGGGTCTAGCAGAACGTGCTACGCCGACGCCGTTGGATGAACCTGACCCCGTGTGGTGGTCCGAGTTGGTATAGTGCGACGACGACGAATTAGACAGGGAGTTTTGTGATGCCTGCTCCATGAGTGGTGACAACGGCACAAAATCGGCCGACAGCGGCAGCGCGGTGTGCAGGGGTGTTAGCTTTGATCCCGCGGCGCGGTTCTCCCTCTGCTCGGGCTCTGGTTCAGAGTCGTACTCGTGCAGAACCTCAGACGACGCGTCTCGCTCTGAGAAAGGGTCGGTGTAGGGTTGGGATCGGTCTGATTGCGTGAACCCATTCTGGTTCCGTTCGGGCGGTTTGTCGCGCGCGAGCCCCTCCGCCATGAGCGACACCTCCGGTGAGAACGGATCGCCACCCATCTTCTCCCAATTGATGACCGTCGACGGCTCGCGCGGACGCGGAGTAGAACCCGCTCCAAGCGCGAGGTTCCGGATGGAAGCGAAACTCTCCGTGACGACATTCGACAACCCGCGAATACTACTGCGTGCACTGCGGCCACCCAAGCTCGACCTGCCACCCGATCCCTCGCGACTCACGCCGATCCCGACGAAGCTGCGGTCCTCGTCCGCGAGAATATCGCGCCGCGAACGGTTGCTGCGTCGTCGTGAGGGACCGAGGCCGAGCATGCCGAGGAGCGCAAGGGGCACCGCGAGGATCCGTGGGCCCTTCTCCCGCGTACCGCCGATGCGGACGGCCGTGACGGAGTGCGGCTGCTCTTCTTCGTCGCCGTCGAGGGGGCTGAAAGCATGTCCCGCGGGGGCTTGCCGGCGGCGCCAGTACCACACAACCAGCGCTACAGCTGCGGCGAGTCCGAGCGCACCCAGGATGGTGCCAACGGCGATAGCAACGGTGTCCGCTTTGGAGCCGCCCAACTGGGCTTTTCCTTGTCCGTTATTGCCACCCCCGCCCGTACTGGTGCTGGACGGCGGGCGACCGGTTTGTGTGCCCGAGGGCCCGACACTTTGTTGGCCTGTGCCAGAAGTGACTCCATTGGTTTGAGATGCACTGGGTCGATTGGTGATGGTCTGTGAAGGGTTTGGGGGTAGTGTGGTACGGGCGGGAGGCGCCGTCATGGGCGAAAACGTGGGTTGGATCACAGCTGAGCTAACATCATACACCTGCACTGATGCGCCTACGGGCGCGTTATCGCCGTAACCTATTTGGAACTTCATTAAGCGACTACATGGGGGCGCCCAAGCCGAGCAATGATTGCGCACCAAATCCGAACATAACCTGTCCAGCAGCGCTGATCGCGAAATGATCTCTCCTTGCGCCGACCTGGGAAAGGGCAGGTACGGCTGTCCAGGCCATTGGGTTTCTTGAAGGATCGAGGATCCAACCATCGGCAAAGTTTGACTGGAAGGAAGCGTCACTTCCACCTTGGATGAGGATACGACCATCGTCAAGCACCACTGCTGCGAAGGAAGCGCGGGGAGAGGGTAGATTTAACCCGTCAACAGAAGCCAGGCTCCATGTCGGGGTGGGCTGCGTGGTGTTAAGCACCCAGATAGTGCTGAGGGGGACGAGTTGACCCTGCGAGATACCACCAAAGACAAGGAGGCGCCCATCGGAGAGGATAACGGCAGCATGACCGAAGATGGCGGGAGGGGCATTTTCAGGGGGGAGTTGGGTAAACGTGGGGACAGTTGGGGTGAAAATGTAGTGTGTGGAGAAAGCGTTCCCTGAACCGTCTGCTGCCTCTCCACCGATGAGATAGATTTTGCCATTAGCTGAGGCGGTAGCGTGGCGCATCCGTCGCTGGGGTTCGCCTGCCCAACCGGTGGGGACAGAGATGAAGGTTGGTGCGGTGAGCTGGGCTACGTCCAGCAATCCAGCAGAATCAGCATTGTCAGGAAGGACGATGTTAGAGAGCGGGCCTGTGCTGCCACCGAAGAGGAGAGAAAAGGACGAATTGAACGCGGAGAGGGTGTGCCAGGCGAGGGTGGGGCCCTGGGAGGAAAGGGACGTGTTTTGTGAACCAGAGATATACTGCCACGGTGGGTTGGACGGATCAAAGGGGGTGGAGAGAGGTAGGAAGAGGAGATCGTTGTTCCAAGGCGCGGAGTCGTACCCGTAAATGTTGTACGGGTCCGTTTTGCCGCCGTAGATGAAAAGGGCGTCGTTGATTACAACGATGGCTTGCCCCCATCTGAGTGGTTATCGATGAGTGGAAATCGTTTGGACGCCGGGTAGAAATGGATTCACCTGGGGATGGCAGTATAAAGAGCAGCAGAGAAGTTGAACGAGAGAAAGAAGAGAGCGAGAAAGGGCGAGAGCCGCATGATTAGGAGGTGGAGATGAGAAGAAGGAACAATACGAGGTTGCAGAAGGGGTTAAGTTAAGTTGTCGTGAGCGGGGTCGTAAGATCGTCAAAGAGGATAGCCCTCGGTTGCCTCGGGTAGACGAACCACAAACGCAGTAAAGTGAACCACAGCCCAAGTTGCCATCTTGGGCCATCCCCAATTTGCCAGCGCCAGCACAGGCATGACGCACAATGACCAGACCAGGCGTGCGCAGGCGTTAGTGCTCAACGGCCTCAACCCTCCCTCAAGGCTGGCTGACCAGACCTGCGTCATATCCGCCTCAACCGATCACAGAACTTCATGTTCTCGGAATGTTGTTTGTTACCAGCGGTGAATCTAAGTGTGGTGTGTGAAGGAACGACAATGAGAATACTCAAATTCTAGCATGTCTACAGCCGGTCGGCTAACGGCTAAAGCACTGCATTATTCTATTGTGGCCCTCGAGGTCGAAAATAAAATCATTTGGGGATGCAAAGCGAAGCGAATGGATAAGATAACTGCGCTTAGCTTACGCTTATCACCGGTTCTGGTATGTTCTCGTACCATCCACCACGTTGGCGCTCCTCCTACCGTCCCGACTTTTATATAGCTTGACTTTTCCATTCATCACCGCCACCGTACTACCAACACCCCCCTCTTTTCATGGGTACCGACTATTACAAGCTCCTCGGTGTCAGTAAGGATGCCTCAGACGATGAAATCAAGAGAGCATACAAAAAAATGGTGACTATTACCATTCTTTCGTTCTGCATGCACTTCTGATATCACTGAATCACAGGCATTAAAATGGCACCCGGATCGAAACGCAGGTAGTGAAGAGGCATCGCAGAAGTTCAAACAAGTGAGCCTTCTCATCCGTCTTATCCCCTTGTCCATCTCACACCACGCCATCCATTTCAGATATCAGAGGCCTTTGAAGTCCTCAGTGACAAGCAGAAGCGCACTATATATGATCAATTTGGCGAGGAGGGCCTCAAAGGTGGCGGCCCTTCTCCAGGTGCAGGAGCAGGGCCCAACCCATTCGCCGGTTTCAGCGGCTTCCCTGGCGGTGCAGGGCCATCCTTCACCTTTACATCATCTGGGATGCCAGGTGGAGGTGGTTTCGCACCATCGGATCCTATGCGTGTATTTGAGTAAGTTTCACCTCCCTACTCTCAAGTCACCTGCTGACTTGATATCCGCAGAACAATTTTCGGCCTTGGAGGCCTTGGAGGCCTAGGGGGGATGCGCGGGGCAAGTATGTTTGATGAGGATCACGACATGTCATCGTTTTCCGCCTTCCGTGGCGCGTCTGGTAGAATGCCGGGGGGGATGAACGATACCGCCGGCACGCGACGTCATACCTATTCGCCTTCGCAACCGTCTGCAGGAAACGGACCACCGAGCGAGGTCACACGTCCCTTCAAACTCTCGCTCGAAGATCTCTACGGCGGCACGACGAAGCATATGAAGGTGTCACGTCGGAAGCTTGATGGCTCCACCGAGGAAAAGGTGCTCGAGATTGCGGTGCAACCCGGTTGGAAACAGGGCACAAAGGTCCGTTTCCCGCGTGCAGGCAACGAGACTGCAGACGGTAGTTCCCCCGACCTCGTCTTTGTCGTGGAAGACAAGCCGCATCCACGCTTCACACGATCAGGCGATGACCTCATCGCGAGCCTCGAGATCCCGCTCGTCGAAGCGCTGACGAACGAGAGTGGCACAAAGAAGCAGCTAGAACATCTTGATGGGAGGAAACTACAAGTGCTCGTGCCGCCAGGTGTGGTGAAGCCAGGGCAAGAAACACGTATTGCTGGCGAGGGCATGCCGATAAGGAGGAAGGGTGTAACCGGAAAGGGTGACCTTCTCGTTCATTGGGATGTGAAATTCCCTGACAGGTTGACGCCGGCGCAGAAGGAGGGTGTGAGGAAAGTATTGGGCTAGCCGTCTTGTTTACTGTATCTAGTCATTCACATAGACTCTCTCTTTTGACCTGACCTAGCACACACTGTACATCTCACATCCCACGTGTAATAGTAGTAGTAGTCCCTTCCTATAATCTTTGTGTTCGACCACCAATGCGTCATATTTTGTCACCGGGATGCCGGCCCGCTCATAAGGAACGCATATGAAATCTGATTTACTGTTCGACGACTCCGACTACATAACCTCGGCCCCCGGGTATTGCCCAGGGCCAGGTCTCGCCATCCCAGCAATCAGCTTTCTCGTCGTCCCCCGACCCAACCGACACCCATCAAGTGTCTTTCCTCCACCATGGCCTCCAATAACCAGCACCAGCTCACCAGCACCAGCAGCACCGCCAGCACCGACGACATCCATGGTTCGCTTATCCAGCGCTCTTGGCACGCCATGTCGGATCTCTTCTCCCCATTCTCCTCCAGCGCCCTCGCCCAACTCCCAAAGAAGCCCGCACGCCCGTCCCGCTACACTCGCGCGGATGAGATCCCAGACGTCGAACCGACGGACGAGAACGGCCAGATGCCCACCGTGCGGGACTATCACTCCATCACGGTGCCGCCGCAGGTGCGCGTGCCCAAGAAGACTCCGACGCCCGTGAGGGTCGAGGGCAAAGTGTGGTTCGCAAATGAACGCAGTTTCGTATTCCTTTCTCCCACATTTTCCCACTCCCTTTTTTAATTATTCCTCTGGATCAACTTTTTTTTTTATGTTTTTTTTTTTTGGATAGGGGAGATAAGATTGATGCTGACCTTTAACATCTGTTTTTAGCTTGGGTCTCATATCTCAATATGTCCATCTTGATAGGCACGCTTGCCGTGGCGCTTTTCAATGCATCAAAGGACCCCATAGCACGCAGCTTTGCGTATGTGTATGCCGTCATCAGCATTGGCATCCTCGTGCGTCCTCAAACGGATTTCTTCCTCTCCCCTCTTCTTATGTACCTTTTCATCTATCATCGTCATATCACGTAGGTGTATGGTTACGCCCTATATCAATATCGTATCACCCTGATCCGCAGACGTGATCCGGATAACTTTGGTGTGTTCTCTATTACTTCTTACTGACTGTGGGAAACACCTGAAGGACTACTCTTTCCGATTGTATTGTAGATCAAATAGCCGGCCCTGTTATCATCAGCGCCCTGCTGTTCTTCGCCGTACTGGCCAACTTTATCCTTCGAGGTGCGCTTCATTTCGTTTCACGTTGGATGATATTCCCGCTTAATCTGCCCGATCCCTTGTGATTTAGTTCGCGAACTGTAGGTCTACCCTCTTGCGCGTGCGCCCCTTGCTTCGATTAATCCGGGTCTTTTTCAGACGGAAAGGGAATGTTACCATTCCTGGTTTTGCCTTTCTGACACAATATCTATGAGTCCTGTTTTTGGTTTGGTTTCCCTTGTTCTTCGGGGGGCCTGGCAGGTGTACATACACACGTCCAAGTGCCGCTGTTTCTTTCTTGTGACTTATCTATCCTTGATAAAAACGAATGATTGTGGGAAGTGGCTGTAGTGGACCATTCTTCTTCATGAGTTTTACTCATTCCAAAAGTGCGGTTGATTTTAGCGTTCAGAACTGCAACATGAGACGTCCTTGTATTAGTTCCGCGACTCGTGTGAGTCAGAATTTTACGCGATGAGGATGAGTCAAGAACGGTCAAAGATTCAATGATTCATGCTGGCGTTCGTCATACTCGGAGCATCGGCAGTTTTCAGTTTCTTCTCTTCTAGAGGGCCCACCAAATGAGTCATCCTAGGTTCCTATGATCTCTGAAACAAACCGTACGAAGAAGAAACAACTGAACTTCCCTTCGGTCGGCCACATGCCTGCGCACGCCGCTGTCTCGGTCGTCGGCTGGCTGATTCGCGGCTGCGGGTGTCATGGTCAGTTCAGTCTAGTTGTGGCGTATCTGCGGTGATGGTGAAAATGGTTGGGCCATGTCGTTGGTGTTGGTGTTGGTAGATCTACAACTCGAGCTGACCGGTTCGATACCTGTGTATTCCTCTGCTGATTCTTTCGTTTTATGCTTTGTGTTCTGCCGGCGGCTTTGCCTTGCCACGTGTAACTGCGGAAGTTGTTGACTGAACAGAGAAAGAAGTCTTTCTTGCCTTGCTGTGCTGCCACGCCATGCCGTAGTTGTGGGCGCGGCGCGGAGGATGACGCGTTGGTGTGGACGGAAATGGCCTTTTCGGGGCGGCCGTGGGTCATGCATAGAGGAGGGACGAGTCGGATTTATGATGGGGCCCGTCGAAGCGAAGACGGGCGTAAGTAGGGTAAGGCCGACGGTGAAAGAAGAAGAGAAGGGGAAGGGTAATGGGTTTATTGGAGCCCCGCCCGTGTGTGTGTGTGTGTGAAAGAGAGAGGGAGGGAGAGCTTTGCATCATGGTTTAATGGTTTAACGGCCAACTCAAGGGGACGGGGACGAGCCGCAACTCCGAGTCGAGTCGTCGTCAGCGTGTGTGGGTTCGAAGCCACACATATTTCTGGCCCTAGCTAGGATTTTCATAAAAGAAAGAAAGTCGAGGTATATTCACGTCAGACTTCGGGTAAGGCAAAATCTCCCCTGTAAACTGGTAGTAGGTTACCCTGGAAATACTCAGCCACTTGTCGGTCATAGGTTTTCGATGAGCTAGCAAATTACATGGGGCAACATCGTTGCGCATATTGACGTTTAGAAGGCTGTGGTACGCATCGTCGTATGCTCATCGCCTTGTAGAGCAGAGGGAAATAGAGGCGTGTCCCTCACGAGGGCGCCTATCCAAGAAACGGAGTCGTCTGAGACATAGTGGCACTTTAAAGAAGAACATCAACGTTCCCCGAATCCCCTTGCAATGGGCAACCAACCTTCCCACCCAAGACCTCAGGCCCTCATCCGAGTCGCAAGTACGTGTACGATGTCCACAGCATCTGTCCTATATCTGTGCGAGTCAATATCTCCATACCTTGGTTTTGTGTGTCGTGCAGACCGGTGCGAGATACGGAAACGGAAGGGTCTTGACAATGTTCTTTTTCGATCCTTAACTTCGTACGCCGCTCCACTCCAGCGGCCCTACCCCAGCGCTTACACTAGAATATGTACACGTCAGCGTTCCCTTTGGAGTGCAGCAGGCTACTATCCGCTGCGATACTTAGGGCCGAGGTAGCACCACGACCGCACACTGGAAAACCACTTTCAGATGTCAATGATGGTACGGCTGATCTTGTGGAGATACGCACCCTGACGCGGGCTTGACCGATAACGCCAAACACTGGTCACCCACGAGAGCACGAGACGTGGGACAATGAAGGAGAAAGAAGGGCGGGGCGTCTCGCCCCCGCTTCCAGAAGAGGTCGACCTCAGAAAGGGTTAGGCGATAGACGGTCACCGCTGTAAGCCAAAGTCAAGGCGTCAGGGTCAGGTCGAAACGCACCCAGAGCATATCACACACGATGAGGCGCGAAGATAGGTAAGTGGTTGATTTGACGGTGACGGGTGAGTCGCACGCCTTGTGGAGCAGGATTACGGACCTGGCAATCTGGTCAACCCCGTGGAGATCGCCACCGGCTTAGGTAGATCTGTTTTCAGAAAGTAAACCCGAGACCGAGAAGGATTACCTGTATTGGCCGATCTCCCAGGAAGCCGTGTCTTCATCAAGTACCTTTACTGTGCGATATCATGAACTATTATCCGATAGGGTGCCACTGAGTGGGCTGTACCTGAGTACATGAGATACCTCTACCATACTGGCTCAGACTTCACCATGTTTCCCACAGCAATACAATTGGCACCTCTCGATACAGCAAACCTGGGAAATTAGTACAGCAAGTGGCGTATCAATAAGACCTGATCAGACAGGGGCAAGCCGATGCAAAGGTTCCGCAGATGTGGGAGATAGAAAGGTTGACGATCCTGGTGTCACAGAATATTAAGACGGAACAGCCGGAGAAAGATTGTTAGGCAGGACGGGGAAACGGCGGAGGTTGAGGGCATCCCTGAAGATCACCGCCGCACGTCAAGGCACGGGCGCTTATCTTTTCCTTGCGGGGAGTAGCTGACCGAAGTGTCAACAACTACATGTACTCATCAGGTTAGGTGCGACACGAGTACCGTGGAATGGGACGTCGGTTGGTGGAGGGGAAGCTATTTTGTCATCCACCGTACACCCCAAATGAAAGTCGGCTGACCCGCGGGCGGGTGCCAGGCACTACTCATGAGAAATGAAGTCCAGCTTCCGTGAGCGAGAGTTCGAAGTGACGGAATCACGGGGAGGCCAGATGGAAAGACGCTAAAGGCAAAATGGAATGTGAAGCGAGTCCAAATGAGGGACTGGAAAGTTCCGGCTTGATGGTGGGATGATGAGCACATGCACCCCACTCGCGTTCAATACAACTATTCTGGTCAAGTCGCGATTGACCCTCTGGACCGAACAGCGGACTTGGAAACCGTGGTGGAACGCTAGTCGGGAACCAGTTCCTGCGCAACGGACCAGCTATGACACGTTGCTTTGTAAGAAATCAAACTGTTCATATCTTTTTGATTACTTTTCAAAAAGTGAACACCACCTCGTGCTCCACTCGAGACGCATAATCATCTCCGCTTTTTGATGACATTTCTCCTTGCTTGCCGATTGGCTGAGGTGACATGTAACATGCATCATTGGACCGGGTAATAACGAGTGGCTCAGTCAGCAAGTCGTGGGCATGACATATCGGGAAAAGGGGAGAAAGTGGAAGTCTGTTCGCGTCTGGCAGTGGGACGCGAAAGGTATCAGGGGCCCAGATAAAAAGACAAAATGTTGATCGATGAGCATCAAATTAGGTTCGGTTCCAAGCCATCTAGAGTTGCCGTTTGACGACCGCTATGAACGGGCAAGTTACGGGGACACCCTGTAGTACAATGAAGTGGGATCTCACCTCTCCTCGGGAAACTCATCACCGCGGGCAGAATCCCTAGCGGCGTTTGGCCGGCGTTTGTCAACTAAGAGGTGGATGAGGAGTTTCCTCCGTAGGAACGACCGTTCTGTATGTGCTCAAACGTGCCAGAGACAACGCAAGGGTGGTCAGGTGGGATGAGATTAAGCAACAGAGGGCCCAAATCCAACGTCGTCATGCCGCTATAAGGTATTGTCCTTCGGGGATTCAATAGTTGTTGTACGTGCATTTTCTACTTTAGGCGGAGAATGGGCGTTAGGCGGTGCGTTTGTTCAATTGTCCATTTGTGTCAACACTTTGCTCTAAACCTCGTGGTTACATAATACTGCGATTGTTGTGCTAGAACAATGGCTGCAGCGAAGAAGTGCGTCCATGCACAAGTCCTTCCACCACAAAAGCATGGCCTCTTCCAACTCTTGCGCTCCTTCTCCTCCGGGTTCTGTCGCTCCCCGCCACCTCCACGCTCGTCTCTCGGCTTCCTTACTTTATTTCGTCGCTGGGCGACTATAACTCCTCACTCGCATCCTACGCATGTCTGTCTCCCCACCGTACACTCGTTATATGTCCCCACCTCCAGTATACGACTCTGCTCCCGCTGTATCAAGATCCGGTCTCACACCATATCTGCAACTCCCTCACCTCCTCTCCCTCACATGGCTCGCGTATCCCATTCTCTCTCTCGTTTTCATCGCATTCCGCCTCCAAATATCCTCTGATTCGGCGCAGACAGCTATAAACAATGCCAAGGGCGATCTTCTCACAGGTTGTCAGGCTGCGCAGCGAGCTGCGTCTTCGGCTGCAAGCATGCCTCGTTTCATGGCCTTGGCTACCAACGAGCAAATTGTTGACGCAGTTAATGCATCGATGGACGGAGCTCGAGAAGCCCTCATTCTTTCGCTCACCATCATGGAGGCCGTCATCAACTTTATCGTTGATATCTATCGCTCGACATTTTTCTGCTTTTTGGAATTGGTCGTGGGCGGAGGTTTAGCTCTGATCATCGGTGCAACACAAGAGGTGCGTCTGACCAATTTTCGGTCTGTCACTTTCACCTTCATGTTCTCTCTAGATAAATTCATTGCTTACAAGCACGTTCAACTCTCTGCGCACGTCTATTCAAAGCGACGTGACATCGGCCAATTCTGCCGTTCGGACTGCCATCGATGGTATCAATAAAGTGAATCCCTTCGGCAACATCACGGCTCCTCAGTTTAGCGTTCCCAGTCTTGATGCGCTCCAGAACGTTACCCTTCCCACGGATTTTACAAATGCTTTGACGACTCTTAATGCTTCACTGCCTTCAGTATCTGTATTGAAAAACACTATCAACGAATTGTGAGCGCCTTTTGCTATCGTCATTTGGGCTACCTTTTTGACATAATTTAGGCTTGACACCCCGTTCGAGGCAGTAAAAGCAGATATCAATAGTACATTCTCGGGCATGAGTTTCAACTCTTCGACCCTTCCTGTCCCCGATCGCAGCACGATCACTTTCTGCGATAACCTAGATACTTCGATTGTGGATGATCTTGGACGCGACCTTCTGAAACTTACGAAGATCGGGCTTGTCCTGATCGCTGTCCTAGTACTGGTGTTACTAGCTGGCCATTCTGCACTGGAGTGGTACAAGTGGCAATGTCTTAAGCGCCATCTCGAACGCACCCGTAAGGCCTGGATGGCGGATCCAACCGTTGTCCACATAGGGCCAGCTTCTGCGCCTGTGATGACACTTACCGATCACAATTTGCTTATGCTTCATGCGGATTCGACTCATCCTCTCCTGATGCGCCTTGCTTACAAGATCAGCGCACTCCTGCGCTTCAACCGTTCACAGCATATCAATCTTTCCTGGTTCTTCCACTACGTCTTCCACCCTCCCGCACTTGCGTGTTTCCTCATTGGCTTCTTTGGCGTCCTCTCCGTCGAGCTTCAGTTGTTTGCCATCCGCCCGCTGGAAGCCAAATTTCACCAGCAGGCGACTGTTGCCGCCGGCGACCTATCTGGGACTATTTTCACCTCGCTCAATCGAAGCATGTTCAACCAATCTGCATTTTATGCGAATGACATCAATACTCATATCGATGGTATCCAGTCAACGATTAACGATGGGCTGCTCGGATGGGTCAATGGGACCACCACAACCCTTAACAACACGATAAACACATTTTACAGCGATCTTCAAGGCGCCGTCTCGACGTTGTTCAACGGAACCGTCTTGGAGCAGCCCGCGCAGGAATTCATCAAGTGCCTCATAGGCTCTAAGGTCGATAGGATAGAAGAAGCACTCACATTCTTGCACAATAACCTGCATATCGATATTTCACGCGTAAGCGATAGCGTACTAGTCATATCCCCTCAAGAGGTGAACGCGGCAACTCAGCCTATCGCAAATGCGGCCGTTGGTAACGGCAGCAGTCCTGATGGTGGTCTCGTCGGGCGTCTTATCAATACGTATATAAAGTCTCTCAAGAAGGAACGTGTCATGTTTGCAATCTTCCTTGCGATATGGGCTGTTGTTGTGCTCATGGCACTCGTCATCATCCTTTGGCATTCTTATGGCCGTCGTGATTCCCGGCGCGGACAAAACGTTCGAAGCGACCAACGCACAGGACTCGAAGGGACCGTGGTCTCCTTCCGCGAAGAGAAGCCTACAGAAATGAGGAATGCCTCTCCGAGGGTTCTCGCACCGATTTCGATCCCCCGCGCCGAGCCCAGTGACCCCAACCGCCTACATCCTTTGTCAAACCTTACACCCGCCGCTAGCAAATCGTTTGACAGCTTCTTCGATCATGCATCTCCAGTTGCCACACAGCCCTCGGAAACTGGAGGCGCGTTTCGTAGACTCTCGCGCAAGTTTCTTCGCGACGGCGGTTGGCGGAAGCACCTGACCCTCGCCTTACGGAGCGACAAGGGGGCTGTGCGAAAGAGCTTCCGCCAGGCCCACCGTCCAAAGCTGACGATCTCTACGGAGCGCGCCGCGTCTATGCACAGCGACATCCTCCCCGAGATCGAGCGCACCTCGCCGAGCACTATAAACGCCGAGGTTGGCGGTTACCCCAGCATGCGACACGAACCCAAGTCCAAATGGTCGCCATCGCCAGAGACGGCGACGATGCCGGCCCCCAACCCGGGCGCGCGTCGCAAGCCAAGCGTACCCGTGAGCGTCGGCCTCGAGGCCGAGTCGGCCATGCCGAGCCCCGCGGCGGTGGCACTGGCGAACTTCCCGACGACGCCGCTGCCTTATGGACTCACTCTGTCCGCGCCTGGGCGCATGTCGTATGTCTTCCCGGCTCCTACGACTGGTAGCCCTCCTCGCGCACGAGGCGGCACACGAGGAGAGGACCCGTTTAAGACCCCGTTTGATGACGACGCGAGGGTCGTCCCCGTGACGGCCGAGTCGATGGCTGCCAGTGTCTCGTTTTTGCCGCTGAGCGCTGTAAGTAAGGATTCGGAGGTTGCGGAGGTGTCCTTTGCCACTGGACGTGCTCTCTGACGGTTATGGTGATTAATCATGACGATGACGACGATGCTACGTTCGAATGAGTTGTTTGACCTTGATTCATGAGTTTTTTTTTTTGTTAATGCATTGACCATTGTATTCATA
>QLOT01010888.1:0-14735 GCA_003313875.1 Russula aff. compacta | reverse complement strand
GCCTCACTCCGCAATTCTCGCATCATCTTGTCGCCTTCATTCTACCTTTTCTCTGGAGAACTGAGTTACAGTCAGCCTTGATCATTTGACCGAGAGTAACAGAGCTGAATAAGGTCACTCACCAAAGTGACCACCGTCCCGTCCTCAAGAACCTCCTTCCTCGGCACAAGGCGGAACTTGAATACATGGGGCAACACCAGCTGCCAGACCACCCAATAGAGAACCCCAAATATCATGATAGCGATTCCAACGAGGCAGTAAAGGTAGTAAGGCAGCGGCGGTGTATCGCCGACCTTGTTAGCTGGGCGTATGAATGGCGCAACGAGCACTATGATCAGCGTTGAAGGCACGATGTCAATTTTGGATACATGCGAAAAATCATGCAGAATCACGCACGGAAAGCGTCGGCTACCAGGAAGAAAAATGCCAGAGGGAGCCAGACTGTAGGACTCGGTTCAGTCGTACGGTAAAATCATGGTGCAGTGGGAAAGAAATGCCTCTGAATGGTCGCGGTAAGTGGGGTTTGCTCCATCGGAGGTAAAATAGACCCTATTCAGACTCAATGAGGCGAACATAGTTAGTCCACTAGAGATCCACGCACCAGAATTACGAACAGATTGATGATCTGCGCTGGATAACCCTCGACGTCCAAGATGAAAGGATATGCGACTTGTGGAGGGGGGGCGATGATGACAATAGCCTTGACAGGCTGAGTTATGATGTTCCTAATCGAGAGAGATATGACGACTCACCGAAGGGATGAGATGAACGATCAATCCCGGCAACGGTGCCTTCCGTGTTGGCCAGTTTGATGCCCAGAAACGGTTGCCGAAAGGTAGTGGTATACCTTCCTTTGCTAGTTCTTGATTCACACGGGCTGCAGAGTAAGTCTGGACTGGTATATCACTCACTTGAAGCGTAGTAAGTTATACTAAGCGCACCACAGTGAGAACGTTCTGCAGGTTGTATTAGCGGGGCTCTTTAGTCGGATATTCGAAGCGGGATACTTACCCTGTGAGTATTAGCAAACGGACGGATAGTAAACATAAATTTCGAAATAGGGCTCAAAGTCGCTCACCCTAACGCACTGTTACATGCTTTCTTCTCAGAAAGTAGGGCACACAGAGATCTGCTGAAGGCGTACCTTAGTGCCACGAAAGCCGTCAGTGCTTTCTGCGCGTGGACTCCAAAAACGTTCCTGAAGAACAACGAAGCGACAGTTGTGCCAGATTTAAGAATGTCCTTCTTCGAAGATGCCCTAGGATGGGTGTGGTTACAGGGCAGTCAATTGTTAATGGATGAGGTCCGCGTACGCGAAGTATGAGATGTTGGCGAAGATGTACAACATGGATGTGATTCCGAGTCCCAGCGGTCCGGCAATCTTAAGCGTTCGCACAGGGTTCTTGACATCATTGAGGACATAATTCACGTTTTGCCATCCAGAATAGGAAAACAGGACCTTGAACATCGCTGTTGCATACTAGATAATGTTAACAAGTCATATCTGTGGTGAACGGGGGTACGGACATCATTACTGCTGTTTGAACTGCCTGCGAAGGCATGGTGGAAGTTCAAATGTGGGTTTTTGATGCGGGTTTTTCCAGAGAGGACAACCCAGCCTGAATTTTGTATCGTCTTCTAGATCTTTATCGAAAAGAGAGAGCCTCACCAGTGACCACGATGAATATGAGGATGATTGTTTTGAAGAGTGTTAATATCTAGCACAAATGTGAGCACGTCATAGGATATGAAAGGAGACACCTACATTCATAACATAAACACCCAACCTTGGAGTGAACCCGTGCAGAGCGGTAGTAAAGCCAATTACTAGGGTATGTAAGATATCGTTTCAAGAC
Organism: Russula aff. compacta; assembly: GCA_003313875.1. Taxonomy (NCBI): domain Eukaryota; kingdom Fungi; phylum Basidiomycota; class Agaricomycetes; order Russulales; family Russulaceae; genus Russula; species Russula aff. compacta. The sequence continues at coordinate 12,879 of QLOT01010888.1, read as the reverse complement.
AGAAAGGAAGCTGTGTACCTCCCAAAGCTATCCCACGCACCACCCACCGATCAGCGGTATGACCTGCAGTAACGAGTATGCTAATTGGGTTTATTAGAGGTTGTCTGTGGATATATTTTCTGCATGTACTTACTTCTGGGCGAAGACCTACCACCAGATTAGGTGACAAATAGTATATTATGGATATGGGATGGGTAGGTTGGGACTGGGAAAAGGACTCACAATACAGTTGCTCGCTGTAAAACCAAGGATGATAGCATTTGCAGCAAAGATAACAGTTGCAAGGTATTTTGGGCGGCGATACACGGCTTCGAGGTACACCTTTTCGCCTCCAGAGCGCGGAAACATGGTACCAAACTCAAGCCAGATAAAGAGCCCAGAAAACGAGAGCAAAAAGCCCGCAACCCAGAGCAACAATGATGCACCGACAGAACCGACAGAACCCAGGATGCTCGATGGGGTGGAGAATATGCCTGTGCCGATAACACGACCGATACTGCATACCAAGTTGGTGAGAAAGAGTAACAAAGAGAAAGCTGAACGGGATTGATACATGAGCAATGTGCAGCTAAATACGCCCAAATGGCGGCCCATTCCACCGGCCGTGTCTGCAACGCTTCTCAGCAAGGTGAAGAGTGTATGATCCAACATGACTTACCCTCTTCGAAAGTGAGCTCGCCGGGGTTGACGCTCGATGTCAAGTCGGGATCTAGCCCAGGATTGTCTTTTGCTGTCACAATGCTAGAATCCCTCTTGCTACCATGATGCGCAACGTCTGCTGGATTACCAGAAAGTCCACCTTTCGTGGGGCGAGGGAAGGAGAACATCCTGGCAGAGGAGTCGTTTGGGGAAAAGAGGAAGAGGGGGAAAGGAGATAACGGCACGAGGCTATTAAAAGCATCTCTCATAGTCCAGTAGTACCTAACCTGTCGATTAAGGAAAAACGATAGCTTTCGTCAGAATCACGCCCGGTGTTTGTGGAGCTTCGTCGGGTCGTCCATTGCCGACCTTCTACCGATCAATGGAGGTGTAACATGTGGTCCAAGTAACTCGCCTCATGAGGTCTCGAGAGTACCAAGTAACAAGGACCACACTCTTGCTTTCCTCTCGCAGTCGACTTGGCGTTCAACTAGGTACTTTGGGAAAGCAGAACGCCTGGTTGTAGGGACATTGTGCGCCACAACTGGCATCACCGCGGCCCGTGAGCGCGTGATCGGTCAGTCATAAACGGACAAAAATGATTTGAACTTCCTACATCACGACAAGAAGTATGACGCCATTTGGGCCTCGCATTGCGATAGAAGTAATGATGGATGGATGGATCAAGCTGTACCGCGTACCGCACGCGAAAATTTCTCGTTCAAAAGAAAGTAAGTGAAACGGTAATCACGTTTCGTTTTACGATGTTACGTAAGAATAGACGTTGTTCGTAGCTGGCAGCTACAACAACCACGTAATTCTTGAACTCACTCCTGGATATTTCGAGTACTCAAGCACTCAATAAGAGGGGAGTCATGTCTGTGTACCTTGCACCTAAGACTAACATCATGCTGAACGTTGATCACGCACGGACCAGTGCCACAACAGTATACTGTAACTGGCAGGAGCAAACCACGGGCAACAGAATCTGGCCAGGGGAGGGGAGCTACTGTAATTCGCGTCGCCGCAAAAAATTAATTCAATGTCCAAAATGAACGGGGGTGGCGAGGCGAGGCGCTGGTACTACAAGGCGTGGGTTCGCAAAAAGGACAAGGTGGGCGCCTGTTCTTGACAGGAAGCAGTAAATGTAATGTAGTTCTCAGCACCTGGGAAAACCGCAATCATTCTTCAATCCACACTCCGCAACCCATCGCTGTCAGTGTCATGCAGGGTGCTGTAGTGCTGTCATACCTGGCCTAGTCATTCGCCCTAAGCACAGTGCCTGTGGATTCTAGTGGATCACACAAGCGCTGCCTAGAAGACGGTGCACGTCAAATGAACCACTAAAGACACATATAAATAGTCAACGGCATCCTTTGGATCTTCCTGAACTTCCCTCATTTGCGCGTCTCCTCGCTGAGTTCTCCCCCTATGCTTCCTGCGCTTCACAGCAGGAAGTAAAGGCGGAGGGCACAGACAGGATATTGGCGTCGTATCTGATCATACTGCATCGGCCCTCGGCCTCTTTCTTGCACTCTCAGCCGTGTCTGAACCTATCGACGAGCGACGTTCGAACCGTGTACCATCTGTGCATCCAGAATTTGGTGCCACATGGAATCGAGTCAATTCATCAATGCCTCCACGGCGACCACATCCTTGCTTACCTGCATCCCCGCTTCCACTATCTGTCTGGTTGGATCGGCGGCGGCGGCGCCTACGGCCCCTCGTCTTGGGAAGAGCACCGTTGTCACCGAGCGGCAGCCCCAATCCCTGCTGGGGTACATTGGCCTGCGGTAGTACGGTAGTACGGGGCTCGCCAGGATCCCCTCCAGGCCTCGCGCCTTCCTGTGATGTGTAGGGAGGTGGCGAGGGGTAATGGGTTGTAGATGTCCCAGGTTGTTGGGTGGCTGCGCCCTCAGGGGGCAGGAGATGGGCCTTGCGCAAATCCCGGTACGCGGCTTCCATGTGGGGTTGAAAGAGAGAGGTGAGCCACCTCGAAACGACCTCGATACCCTGATCCCTGTACACGCCGCCCACGTAGGCCTATGCACAGGTTGAGAGGAAGGTCACCGTAATGGATGAATACTGGTACCTTGAAGACATCCGCTTTCGATCGCATTAGCGGTCAAAAATGTAGGCACGATTGCACAGATAATGGATTTACCTTGCACCCTCTCGGAAGTCCTGAGACCACCCGCTCGATTTTCCAGGAGCTCAAGTCTCTCGTGTAACCCATATGACACGCAACTGCAAGTGCATCATCAGGTACACCTCATGTGGTGATAAGGGGACTTCACATCTCTGCGAGCAGCGATTTGCGCTTAATACAATCCCTCATTTTCTGGATAGTTATGATATGAGGGACTGAAGGCGAGCGACAAGACATCAGCGAACCGAAGCAGGGCCAACTCGCAAATGCGGACGGAGCTTTTGAATAAGATCAGTCATCGCTAACCCGAATACTTGATCCCCGATATGCCCCAATCTTGCGTAGACCTCAGCTAAACAATCGAAGTAAGATTGTAATGGGCTCACTCTTCATTATCAGTGCTCGGATCGCTCTCCGGAGCTTGGAAGTCGTCCCTGCGACTCCTGGCTAAGCTACTGTGGGTAAAAATACGCTTCAATATTTGTTCAGACTGGACTTTGGGAAGTGGTGGCAGTATTCTATCTCCCTCGCCGGAGGAAATAGGAGAAAAATGGCCAGGGGTGGACCCTGGGGGAGACATGGCGGGGGGGGGACGATATGGAGTGCGGGCAGGAGAGCACGGTACAAATGCTTTTGTGATGGCGCGGCGTCGCTGCCTCATGCGCCCCGACTTTCTGGAAACGAAGACACATTCCATACCAGGGTTAGATCAGCTTATGTCCCTCATGGGTCATCTGGCATACTCTACGGCGAGAAGAGGCATTAATGCATATCAAGAGCATACCTTGTCCGGTAATTTACGACAGCGTGGAACAGGAACCATTTGCATGGGGTATCGAGGTGGCTTACATGTCGAGAATGCGAGCGCTGATGGTCTGATCCACGTTCAATCATTGGTCGCAGTACCGAGCCGCAGCCTGACGGCTCAGCGTGATTATCGAGCGTACAGATGAAAGGGCGTGGGGATAATTAATCCTGTAATTTGCAGGTTCTCCGCTATCTCTCCGTGCTGACAGCTTGGTTCCTAGATGCGATCATGGGGTTCATATCTTCACCCTTTCTGCATATATTGCCCCGCCGTTGTTCCGGGGGGTGGGGTGATTGCCATTTTATTGGCCCACACGTCTTAACGCGGCGCCGTACTAACCGAATCATAACCAGTGTGATTGATACCTCGTTCACCGCTGTTCTGTACACAAAATTCCCTGATTGACCTAGCTTCCGAAACCGAAACAAGCTTAGGACGGATCGTCCAGTGTCAAGTGCTTCGCATTGTCTGGGCTGAGTCGAACTCATTACAGTGAGATCTGATCCCAGTAACCTAAGGAGTTCCTGTTGCATCAATATACAGTAAAATGATATAGCAGGCCCGTGCGTACTTTGACAGCTTCCACAGCTTCCATGATCGCCTTCCGTCCCCATTTACTGGTGCTCGGAACAGCTGAATAGTGACTTAAAATGGGTGTTGCCGCGAGAATCGTGAACAAAAGTTTTTAGTATGCTCTCAGAGTCCATGAAGAAAGGTAATGCCGCTACTATGCCGCCTCCGGATTGGCGCCTCCGGTCCGGCGTTCCCGCCTCCTGCACATTCAACAATTCAACAGATACACAATTTTTAGTCTTCCATGATGCCATTCCGTCATTCCGTTCGTTCTCGTGTTCCATTCAAAACCTTGCATCCTAAAAGTACCTGAGGTAGTCACTAGGCCCATCACTGAACTCAATGGCATTGATCCCCAACTAGGCTTTTTGGCCGGAAATTCCCGTGCGACGAAAAAGGTCCACGATCCGGACCGCCTCAGGTGTTCATTTTTCATTTCGCGCCACCAACAATTTCAATCAAAATACAGCAGCCTGGACGCTGCGCATGTGCCCAGAATGGGTGTATATTGAACACTCCAACCGAATAGGCCGCTTGGACCACAGTATTGATTGATGAATCATTGGCAGACGCCCGTGTGTCATGATTACCGAGCGTCAGCGAACTGTCAAGATGCCGACACTACTGTATGCGAGCCTGTCAAACGTTCTCCTCTCCCAGCGGCATCCATAGCCCGTGTCAACTTATGGATGGCTCTTGGTGCTCTAACTGTACAATAACTGGACCCAACCGCTGCCAGCGCGGCCGCCGCATTGGCAATTCCATCAGCTCACGGTCTACCCGCATCTCTCGGACCATTTGGTGGTCTCTCTAGTCCTGCCCTGGATTGCCGAAATTGCTGGATCCTTTGTACTGTACTGTACTCCTCTTCTTTGCGGAAATGTTCGGAAATGTAGGAACAGTATCACCGCTGACTACTTCCACTTCGTTGATTGTGCACTGTGAGCTCCCGAAGCCGCTGCAACCCCCCTTGTTGAATCAATGACTCCAAGGTATGTAGCTGCACTCTTGAGGGGCGTGCACCCCTGCTACCAACGTCCTGGCAATAGTGGACGGCTCTACCATAGTTGTCGTGCTTTGGTGGGAATACCCCTGAACCTCCTCAAGTCCAGACTCTGGTCAGCCAAAAGCTGAAGCTTCCCCTTCAGGATACCACGACCCCCTGGGTCGGACACATGTTGCTCCGGCAATCTCGGGGGCGCCAGGCCAATACATGTTCCTTGAGGTTATCATGCCGGCGCTTCGCTTACTGTATATATTCTCTGCTCCTTGATAGGTGGACGTAAATGGTCCCGTGAGGGAACGCTTACTAATCTGGTTAACGGTCGAATGTGGCACGTTCGCTTCGCGAGGCCAGCTGATGACCCAAGAGTTTGTTGGGGCTCACGTCCAACGCTAACCTCTCTGAATTCCAAAGTCTACGTTTACATCACGAAACAACCGGAATCCCGTTCGTCGCATCGCACTGTAGCCCAAGGGCTCGGGTAGGCAAGTCCAAGCAAGGAGAAACTGCTCAACTCTCGAGAGTAAAACTCGGTTGCAGCTGCGTTGGGACAACTCTTGGTCTCAATGGAAAGGGTCCTCGCCAGTACCATATAGCGAGCGCACTACTGTGGCCAATGCATCGTGGGTTGCCGCCGATAGTGTCCCTCCGTGCATTAGTTTACACATTAGCATTGCCTTGAGCTGGTCCAGGGATATCAGTACTGCTCTACCAGGGTACGCTTCTTCACGGACATTTCAGAACGTTCAAATCCACATACATTGTGTCAAACTACGATTTTATCAAGAACATTGACTATACCTCAAATTCTACATACGATCACAGGGCTTTGCGCTTCCGACCTATGGCCGGTAGTTATAGGCCGGCGTCTTCTCCGTCCGTGAACGGAAAGAAACATCGGCTCGTAATTTGAACGTTAGAGGGACTGAAAGGGAAAAAAAGGGAGCTAAGTACGAAGACACAGGGAGTGCGGGGTTTGTAAGACTGACATACCTCAAATTCTAGGAAGCAGCTATGGGGGCGGCAGTTACAACAGGGTCAAAATGATGCTCCTCGCGTACGGTGTCGTACGCTTCTTTGATAGTCGACTGGAAGACTGAGCGGAGCCACTTGCTGACGACGTCTAGGCCCTGCTCTCGGTAAAGCCCGCCCACGTAGGCCTGTGCAAAGGTTTTTTCGCTAACCTCGTAGGAGTGAGGATCAACAGTACCTTGAAAACTTCGGCTTCGGACGATCAGGAACTAGCATGTGGTAAGTGTGTGGCGATGGCACATACCTTGTGCGTGCGGTGACCTCTTGACCTCGTCTGCTTGAGCAGTTTGAACTAGGAGACGTTCATGTAGTCCATACAGGACGGCACTGGAGGTGAGGATCAGTATCAGTAACCGAACACAGCCTGGTCCAAGGAGCGTAGTACGTTTTCGCAAGTGTGCCATGATATTTGAGTCGGTCTCTCACTTTCTGAAGGACGCTATCAAAGCATCAGAGCTGAACAGAAGTCATATCGACACTGGACGGACAGAGGAAGGACCGACGCATAGGTGCGGAAACGAATCTCGGATCAGGTCTGTCACCACCAGGCCGAATACCTGGTCACCTAGATTGATCAATCTGATGAAGATTATAATCTCTTCGTGGCGGCCCCTCGCAGCTGAGAGAACAGTGGGCTCACTGCTCATTATCACGGCTCAGATTGTTCGGTGGGTCCTCGAATGCACGCCTGGGACGCCGGACGAGGCTACGGTGCGTGAAAATTTGCTCCAGAATTTGCTGAGAGCTTATCGTGGGAAGCAGTGGTAGCCCAGAAGGTGCGTTCGTTGGGGGGGACATAGTAGAGACGGTCTGAGGGATAGACTGAGGCGGTGTATGGGGTTTATAAAACCAAGGGAGTGTCAGACTCGGAGGCGGTTCCTGGTGCGTCTTCATATCCCGAAACACGCCATACCGGGGATGGACTGTCTACGGCAACCACGGGTCGGGTGCCATGAATAGCATGATGGAGAACCGCATAATCTCACCTGTTTGGAGGGGACGCCATGAGGAGTTAGAGAATAGAAATGATAACAAAAGAGGCATAACCATGCGGTCCAACAAGTGCCAGTGGAATCAGTCAATCAGATCATCATACTGTAATAGAAACCTTCACACACACACACGAAAACAGGGGTAGTAGTAATGTAGGAAAACCAAACACAACACACACCATTATCGGCCATACACGCGCTCCACGGTGTCCGGGACTTGGGACTGGTTGAAGCGACAGCCTATGTTACCATCCGTATATTTTCCGCAGGCAACTATTAGCCAGTTCTAGTGTGGCACCACTCCAGTTGGCCCTTCGCCGGCTTCTGGTCTGACTAGATCCATTCTCAGAACCTTCCGTATTGGGTCGATGCAATGTGTTTGGATTGCACCCGACAGCAGGAAGCTTTGGCTGTGCCATGATGATCTCTAAATACGGAATACGGGTCAAAAAGACTACCGGGTCCCACTGCAATTGATCGATTGAGAACAGAACTGTTAAATTATGACCACCCATCTGACCGCATAAAGTATAGTGAAAGCTCGAGCAAGTTAGCATGGATGAAAATGCCGTGCTTGGGCCAAGAGATCCGAGTCTGGGTCCCGCCGCGGCCGCCTGGTTCAACCAGTTAATAAATGGGTGTATAGCAAATCCACGGTCCCAAACACGTGATCATACCCCGCATTGGGTACGCAACTGCCTTGTTGGGGGGCCACTTGCATACAGTACCGCCGCCTGAATCATTATGGTATCGCTTTATTTGGCTGCACCGGGTTTCACGATCCCTTTCGAGTTATCCCTATTCAGGACAAAGCACCATGAATCATGGAAGTCGAACCTGCTAGAACTGCCGGCCGACCCATGTGAACCAAGTTACGCGCTGCACGTTTGGAGATTCGAGGGATCTAGTCCTGACTCGCTTTTCTCTCGGTCATACAATTTTGACAATACCAAGCACGCAAACCTCGAGGCCTCGAGCCCTGGTCCCCGCAGCCCTCCAGTTATCTCCACTTCATCACAGTCACGGTTACACTACATCTATTTTTCTCCCCGGGTTGTTCATCATGGGAACTCCGAACCCAAACGACGTGGCCATAGTGTTATCTCTATTCTCACTGCTGGAATCATAAGAGGCCTTACCCTGCGTCGCGTGCTCAAACATACTCTAGGCCACGTTTTCTCCAAGTGCTAGTTCCGAAAGCGAGCTTAGGCTTTCTATCTATCCCCTGCCCCTGTGTCAGATGGACATGGCCAAAGGAGTTAGACCCACTCACTGACAGCATCCACGATGTAGCTTAAAATCGGCTGTCAATCCCCCCTCTAACGCCGTCGCAGGCTCGCAGCTGTAAGGCATAAGTGGGTCTCATCATGCTTCATACTGACGGCGTTTACCGCTTGCCTTGCGGGCGCTTCGCTCAGCCCCACCCTGCCTCGTTGAATTTGTATCACTGAATAGTGCCCAAGGCTCGTTGTATTAGGCCCAGACGGTTATCCTAGCCTACCACTGGTCTGCCTCAACCTGCTGATTGATGCCATCGTCAACCGTTCTTCGAACACGGAGCCTATTCTGCCTCTCTCAGGACCTCAGGACACGTGTTTGACTCATGGCCAGAACCAACAGCTCGATAGTCTTATTGTCTGATGCCATGTACAACCCGCGTGGCTTCCACAGTACTCACGTAGGTGTATGTGCTTCATGGGGTTTCCCACTCCCTGTGCTGTGCCAATCTATAAAAGACTTATTTTATTTTGTCCTAGTCACCCCCCTTCACTGACAACGCCCGTGCCATGACTTCTGTGAAATCTCTGCGCTCAGTCCGTCCCTCATATAGTTCTCCTCCTCCCTCCGCGCGACGTCCGTGCATGAACACAACTAGCAAAGGGGCTCTCAGGCGGAATCGAGGCTGTCTCGCCTTGGATTATATAACCTCGCTACGAAGTGAGAGCATCGTGGCGGGACTCGAGTAAGCGTGTCCTCGTCAACGACATGTCAGGCCCCGGCCCCAAGAGGACAGTACCATCCCGTACACGATCCTGTACACGATTTATAACATAGGCAACAAACCAAGCATGCCAGCTACGGCGGTCGTCATATCCGCGCTCTGCTCCATCCTCCTCTCAGAGGAATGAAGGGTGGCGACTATTGGAACAAGGTCTGCTCCCGGATGCATGTCAGACCACTCACCGCAGATCTCAAGATATGCAATGACGTTAAGCTGGTTGCTTGGTGAGACAGTGTTTCATCCGCAGCATTTTGGATAGATTGAACAAGGTACAGACTCCCGCTGCAAACCCTGAGTCACCCATAATCGAGTAGGATATCTCTCTAATATCGGGATAACAAGCGCATCTGAGATATGGTTTCCGCACGGATGTACGAAAGAGAATGTTCTGTCAAAAAAAACTGCATTCTAGAATATTGAAGAATGGACACATACCGTACGTGAGTTACGAGCATGGCGAGCAATGATCGTTTCCGTTCTCAGCTGAAACTGGATTTTTTAGATCACTCTGGACGCCCGATCATACGGCTCCAGGAGTTACTGACACACTGTTGCGATCTTTACCTCGTGCTACTCCATTGCTTCTTCCGCAGCTGTGCCCCGCATTATCGGCGATCGGTAACGTGTCCGCTCACCCTCCCTCTTCAAGTAGGTACATGCGAAACTTGCACGCGCAGACCTGTTTCGACAATCATTGTCCCAAAGCGACTGCTTTTGACATTGCTTTTCATGGGTTCAGAATGACAGGACGTCACCCAACCAAGCCATTGGTCGCTGTATTGACCATGACATGTAGGCCTGTAGGGGCGCCAAAACCCCCCTCCACGTATGGTGTTTGCTACAGGATCATCGGCTTAAACCTTGGTTTGGTGCCTTGGCGCGGATTGTAAGCCTCCGCATGGAAGGAACATCCACTACTCGGGGTTATCTTTGAGCCAGGGCAAGATGGTCAAATACATGGCGCATCAAAGATCCGATGAACGATGATAACAAGGTCCATGGCGAGTCGCACCCCAGCGCGACCTGTTTCTTGACGGGCGCGCTCGGCCGAAGCCGAGTGGCACTGCCGCGCCGGTGTTGCGCCGTTGCCGTTGCCGAGCCCGAGGAGCCAATCGACAATCGATAAATCGATCCCGATCCGCACTCAAACGAACGCTCATTTCCGCGCGCACGCACGATGTACTTGTACTGTATCGGAGCTCCATTACCTCGAGGCGACAATGAGGACGAGGGAGGGAGGGCGCATCACAACGTGTGGTGACAGGTTGTGAGCATCGTGCTCGCTTGCGACGTGTTTGTTGCCAATGTGGTGCGTGGGATTTTCTGTTTATGGGACCCATCCTCCGGTGAAAACTGATTTTCGCCTAGGACCAGGATTGAAAGCCTCGGTGAGGTTGATATACATTCCATATAATTGACTATACCAAGGCGACGACAAGTGGGTTACTCGTATGGGCACGGCACGGGCACAGCATTATGCTGCGCACGGCAAACCGTTGGCCGGACCTGTGAGAACGTACCCCTATCCAAGTGCGCGTCGACGAGCAAGCACAGGCAAAAGCGAGGTTTCAATGCGCGTACACTTCTTCTCCTCATCCGCCGTGGAGGAGCTTCCCTGGTTCTCGCCGAAGTCAGAAACAGTTTCAGTCTCCCAGCCGCGGCCTATACACTGCTTCCCTAAGATTCGCCGTTATACCCTTGCGGTGTCTATATGTGAACAGGACGACCTAGTCGGCGACTTTGAAGCGAATGCTATATACTAGCGTCTACGTCAATTCTCTATCTACCGGAGTGGTTATGGCTGTGCAAACTTGAATCTCGCCACTACCTTCGCCTTTCCCCCGGAGGTTTGCCTGTCCAAGTCATATCCCCATGCTCCCCCCCGTTCTGGCTGTGTCTTGGCACAACACGCGCCTACGGCGTGCACCTGCGCACCCATCTACATGCGCACATAACTTGATGACTTGGGGGTCACGCTAACAGCATGGCTGATCTAGATGACCCTTTTAGGGTATTGTCGCACTCACGCCGCCATAGTGCAGTTCCAGGAACGGTAACCCTGAGCCGCATTGCCTGTGAACCTTCACCACCTGCTCTCACAGAAGCACGGAGAGGCGTCACTCGCTGCCGTGCTTGCCGGCGTGGGTACTTCCCACAGCCAAATGGTCCTTGTGATTCACTCGTTGGATGGATTGCGACCATCCAGTACATTATTAATTATTAAGCTCTGCTAGGAACACCAACTTTCCCACGCCGGGCGGAGCTTCACTGCGCCGCAAGCCAAGGGCTGGCGCACACTAGTATACTCTTGAGTATACCTGTGAGCACATGTACGATAGGTACGTGTGATGCTATCCCTTCCATAGTCAATACGTACTTCGGAAGATCTCCCGCCATAACGCCGTATAACCACATCCTTGCATTGCTTCCTTCGTATCAAATTAACAGGACGATGTTCTGGAAGTCCTTCCGCTATTGTTCATCCGGATCCACCACCGATCTGGGGCTTTGAGCTTGAATTAGTGAACTGGAGCTTAAAAGTTGAGGGATTGATGCCAGGGGTGGCCTAGACAACGCCGTATCGGGATGAATCAGATGCCTCGACCCGGTCGATTACAACGGTGGCTCGCGAGATCCCCCTGTGTCAATGCTATAAGTGGCTGGCTCACCAGTGGAGTGGATGGTATTTGGTATTTGTCGAGTTAGGGCGTAACGGTGCCCGCAGACATTGCCTGGTAACCTAGGAGAGTGAGTGCGCCGACAGGGGGTGTAGGGCTGTACGTCCTCTGTGTTGTTAATTTTCGTTGTACACGGGGAGTCGGCTGGATAACTATGTTCCACTGGATGCTACGGTGACCAAGGCGGTGGGGCCTTTGACAGTGCCCCGAGAATTGTCGGCCAAAGAGCCGAATGAAACGTAATGGGCGTCCTAAGGATTGCCTTTTTTGGATCGTTTAGACCCTTGGTCTTTTTTTTTTTTTAAATTATTGTTGGGCATTGAAATACGGAAAGTGGGGGATCACCATCGCCCAAAACTTGAACCTCTTCCCCCGTCATCTCATCCCGGTCACCTCATTCTCTCCTCGCAGCGGAGTCACCCGGTAAGATCCACGTCGACTCTCCTCTCGGTTTCTTGCTTATCCGCCTCTCTCTCCGACCTCATGTAGCACCCTCCCACGGGATATCCAAACATATATATACAGCGCTTTGCTGTATTTCTTGTCCTTCCCCCAGATCAATCATCGTCCCTCGCCACACCCAGACATGACCGAATACGATTTCTCCCCCGAGGCCTATGAGCGGTACATGGCCACTCAGACACGCATATCGAACTGGGTCGACTCTGTCTCCCAGAGCATGCAGACGCCCACCGAATCCTCCCCCCATCACTCGTCTGATCACCACCAATACCGCTCCCGCCCGCTCTACTCCCAGCAACAGACCTACTCCCAGACACACTCACGGTCAAATTCGGCTTCCCGCTCCCATACGCGCGAGCCACATTACTACCATCGAGAGCCCACTCGACAGCGCTCTCACTCGCATTCTAGTTCCCGGCCACAGGGATCAAGGGCCTATACCACCCAGCCCATCTATTCACGCGCTTACTCCTACGCTCTGAATCAGCCCGCGCCACCTGTTCCCCTCCCGGTACCGCCGCCCCTTCCTTACCCCCACCCG
>QLOT01010853.1:0-17088 GCA_003313875.1 Russula aff. compacta | reverse complement strand
CCGAGAAAAATGGCGGCGGCCTGATCAAAGATCTTTTGATTCGAGATCCGCATTATCTGCTTGATGGCACGTCAACTTGAACTCGATCTACTGTTATTATTTGGTTTTACTTTGTTATGATAGCAGTTACTTACTAGCTGATGATCATATATATGATAAGCGGGCGCAGCCCCTTTCTTGGATGGTCGCCAGTTGATCCGGATCACCATAGTACTTGCTTTTTGCTACACGACTTTCATCACGTTATACTGTAGCTGCCAGACTGTAACTAGTAAATAGAGCGCCGCCGCCCTCCTTGGATTTGGATCATGCAACCGCACAACTTATACCTATCGATTAAATTTACCCAGGACAGGAACACACGCCTACCCATTCCATCCATGTCTTCAAATCCCAAAAGACAGAATCGACGTAAACACGACCCAAAAAAACAAACACAAAAAAAAAAAGGCTACGCTTCGCGCGCGCGTCTTGCTGTAAAGTAGGAGGGGCGACGCGATTGACGCTCTCTCCTCTTTTGGCGCAGGGCTCCGCTGCATGCGGCTCCTTCCAGTTCCAGTTGTTGGTGTGTTCCAGTTTCGTTTCTGGTGGGTCCGCCACCGTAACGTAACGGTCACCATCGCGTTCTTTTTTTTTTTCTTGGGTGGGGAAAAGTGATGTTGTTTCAAGCTACGTACGGCAGCGCACATCTGTGTGCAAAGGGCTTGTTGCCATGAGGAGCCGGGAACTTGAAAGCGGAGGTGGGCTCCGGAATACGGACTGAATTTGTGTCTTGTGTCCAGTTAGAAAATCTTTCCTCCTCCAGGTATACCGTACGATGGGCTCGTCGATCGTTATATACGCAATCGGTTTATTTTTATACATGACATGACAGTTGGTGTTGAACTTGAGCTCGGATCGGAGCGTCGGAACGCCGGAGCAGATCGGCTCGCGTAGATAAAGCACACATATACCGTAGTACTTAGCACACAGTATATATACATGAAAATACAGACACTGTACGTGGGGACTACGCCACCCGCCCTCTACCTACAAGTAGCTAGTTCATGTAGTTTACTAGCAGATACCATTCCCTTGGGCCTAAAGGCCGCACCTAGATAAATAGCACAGACGTAGAATAGCCGTCACCTCAGCTATCGTGCCGTACGCGCGAGACTGGGGTGAGCATCCCCGTTTCACAGTACCATACCATCTATTGACACGCCCTGTAGTCTACATTGTCCCTACAGGTAAATAACAATCATAAAGCTATCGTGCCGTACGCGCGAGACTGAGTCTACATTGTCCCTACAGACAATAAAGCGCGCGTCCGCGGTTTCTCACCCTAACTCCCTTATAGTTTGCAACAGTTGGGATGTTCACTCTGTGTGATTGTGGATGCTAATCACATAGACGCAGGTTTCTGTTAGGCAAATATTTCTGGTCCCAGCCCATGGCTGTGTTCCAATGACTATGTGGTTAGATGCGGAAGTACTGCAGAAGTACACCAATTTCCGCCGTTCAACAACTGCTTCACACCTAGCTGTTTCATCTACACTTCCTTGTCTTGTTGTCTATACGAGCCAACAAGGTGTCACAGTAATATGATTACCTGAGGTGTATTACATAGCTTAGTTGGCCACAATATTACGTTTCTACGTTTTTACAGTATCCCCCTCCTACAGTATCCCCCACCTCGAGTCCGCGGGTTCCATTGTGTCATTGACAAGACGAACTACTCGAGGCTCTCTCCAAGAGCTTCAAGGGCTTTCAACCCTTCTTCGTCATCTTTATTTTTTTCCCATTTCGGGTGGCCAGATCCCATGCTACTATCGGACAGCCGAGCATGAGCATCAGAATCTTCAAGGAGCTGCCTTCTGACACGTTTAAGAAAGGCCGCACGAAGTTCTCCAACACGATTAGGAAGTTCAGGCCAGGACCACCCAGGGTAAGCCTTCCCGTGAGAACCTTTGATGGTGATCTTCTCATTCGTAGCCTCATTGAAGGCATCGATGTAATGAATGCACACGATGCAGGAAAGCTTCGAAGTACCGATGTAGGGAAAAACGTTCCCGATTTCCCCCTCGTCCATCGCCATAATCATGGCTAGTTCGGCGTGGATTGTAGGTGTCTTGTGGGTCACCACCGTAGAATCCTCTGGTCTCTTCAGACGCTCCATGAACGACTCGTACTTGTCCTCCCAACCCTCAGGAACACTGGAACCTTCGGCCAAGGCGGCATGCAAGGCCACTTTTATGGTCTCTAAAGATAAACTGCAGCGATATGGACTTGGGGTTGGAGTGCAGAGGACTTCAACTTCAAATTGGCCATCCAAAACTCCGCGAAAGCGGCCGGACTGGGTCAGGGTAAAGAGCCTGTCGGCCGAGATCAGGAATGACATTATCTTGATCGCCCAACGCCGAAGCTGGAAACCTATGCCGTGCTCTAAATTAAATAGATCCCAGTCAGAGTGAAATCATTCAGGCGGCGGATCACGCAACCGAAAGCCAGCCAGTTGTCCGCTATGTCAAGCAATGTAAGCTTATTGCCGGCAAGCCCCTCTTCGGGAAGAAGGTTATTTTCGGTCCAGTATGAATATGCGCCGCGAAGCATTGTCATATGATAGGAGGAAAGTTGGTTCTTGGACTTCACGTCGGCGACGAGCAAGATAATCCCATCCACATGCAGAAGGAACCTGAGCAATGTGGAACGTTGGTCGGGCGTGAAAGGCCCACCCTGTTTAATATACCCCTCAATTTCCGAAAGCCTGTCTTTGTGCTTGTTAACGCGTTTCGCAAAAATGTCGAATGAGTGGTTGTGGATGACTCGACAGATTTCAAAGAACTCCTTCTTTAACGTCGACGGGATGGGCTTCGGGGAGCCCCTGTCAGTCGGCATGTAAGGAACTTGGTGAAGCATCTGAAAGATGGTTTCTAGGTGGTTGCGACAACGTCTAGCGGAATCATCATTTCGGTGGTTGAAAGCGATGTACAATCGCGTTTTCAGAGTGCCACCATTGTGAAGTAAGGAGGCCATTGCCGCGGAGACGTTTCCGCGTCGACAGATTGATATATCGGCAAGTACGTCGAGAAGGGTCTGCAGGCGCTTGCCGAGTTCGTCATCAACGTTCCGTATGCCGGGGACGTTTCGACGGGATCGTTGATTCGACGGTTGGCGCCGATCGGCAGGTCTGGATGACTTTATGAGAAGCTCTGCGTAGTATTCCGGGTCGTCTGGGGTGAGTAGAGTGGGCTCGATGTCGGTGGTGGGCATGTTATGGTAGAAGCACTTAGGGGCACCTAGGCCTTCTACCGCTACCGCCACCAGGAGTTTTCCCAGAGAGTCAGCCCAGAGAGTCAGCCGAACGCTGACCGCGACTTTTCTCATCACGTGGAAATCACAGGGTTGTGCCAAAAGTCCGCATTTCACGTGGTCATGGTAGGGTAAGGCAACCCTGTCGATTTGTTTGATGACGCGATACGGTTCGAATTAGAGCACGGTGTCTATGATATGGGTGATTCCGATGATAAAGTTATCAAAATTCTCTAAACATAAAAATAACAGAGCATCCAGAGTTCTAAAACTACGACAAACGCACCCGAGGGAGCTTCTATAGTTCTGCCATTGGTTTTCTACCAAAAAAAACAACTGACAAAACAGATTCAAGGTCCAATCCGCCGCCCCCCCTATCACAAAAGTAGAACAAGCCACATCATCATCATCAGGCCCGACTTTGAATCGCCCCAACGAGCGTGAGTTCCTCCAAGAGGGTATCGTGTCTGAACTGTAACCTTCTGCCCGGCACATTGGTCTAGGTGGGATGCTACCCTTTCAGCGCGCGGGCAGCGAGATTCAAAAAAAGAACAACTTGCCTTGTTGATATCATTACCCGCGGCTCCTGGGAGATACCACTTCTGACCCAGCCAGTGGCGCTTGACCTCCATCTCGAAGCCACTCTGGATGACCGAATTGCGCGCCAGCTCACAAAGTGAGCTCTGCGGAAGCTTCAAGATGTGCGCTGCGACGCTATATTCCTCTAACAGTGGCTCCTAAAAGCTCACCTGTAAGAAACCCCTAGCTTTCAAAATCGGAAGAGGCAAAAAATGACACAAACTTTTGTAAAGTGGAATTGAAGCGGGTCGTCCGTGCTCAGGCTAACGTTGAGCCCCGCCTTGAAAAAGTCCGGCAAGGGGTTTCGCTCAAACGTGAGGAAGAGCGCATTGTTACTCAGCGGGCTCATGGCGATGCCGATTTGTTTGAGATAGAACAGATACTGCAACGCGGGGACTTTACGTAGCAAGATCCCATGAGAGATGGAGTGGGAAGTCAGGAAGGCGGAGGTGAGATGATCTGTGTCGCCAGCCTCTCCGGCGTGTGGACGGAGGACAAAGGTGTCTAGAGGTCCAAGTCAATACAAATGGATGAGACGTGGCGGACAGTGGGTGGATACTTACTAAAGCCGCGGGCGTGACGCCATTTATTAAGACTCGCCATGTTGGCAAACATATAGTACAACCTAAAAACACTTGGGTGAGCGACAACACAGGGTCCCTCACATACAACGACAAACCAGTATGAGTACGGTGGAGACTGTGGATAATCCCATAGTTTAGGGTAGGGGAACTTCTTGTGGTAGCGACGCTCGGTCTTTGACTCGTCATCAACGGTGTCAAAGCCGATGACACGCTGCAGAAATACGTGCAGCTTTGGGTGGGACGACGGATCCTTCGTGACCTCAAATAGTGGTTGGAAAACATCTATCAATGTCATCAGCCTTGAATATTGAATGAACAGGGTGGTGAACACGGACTGCGAACGATGTCTTCAAAATTTTGAATTGACTCATTTTCCTTGTATACATCATACAGGCGTGGAACCTGTATGAGCCAGCGCACGTTGTGCGAGTAGAGTCCGTTGTTTATGACCCACTGCGCGAGCTTGTCCCATTCGTCTTGTCTCCTTCCGTAAATGCTCAAACGCCACTCGCAGTTCTGTCGCACCATATGACTTAGCCAGCCCCGGACCAAATAACTTAGCACGTACCTGGTACTTTCCTTGCTCAAGATCGGTCATCACCTCTGACATGATCGGCATTGAGCGACAATCAACTACAACACATAGTAGTGTTACCTTTCGTTAGTTCTGCGAGATATTTCCCTTTTATATAATTATCCGTTTTGAGGAAAATCTCGCGTAGGCGGGACTCCCCAATTGGGTTGTACTTGAGATTGAACTTGTCAAAGCGATGGAACGAATCTTGGTGTGCGTGCATGTCGAGGGTATCGATGGAAAGATCATACGCAGAGAGATTAAGGGACTCGAAGACCTGCTGGAGCGTTAATTCAGCTCCGTCGCGAAAAATTACGACATCCTGCAAAACAGTGGGCCGTGAGATCGCTTGCACCGATGGAAAAGAGCAGGGAATGGAACCTGGGAGTTACGCTTCATCTTGGCCTTGATGAACCGTAAAAGATGCTTCTGGTTCATGCTGCTGGAGTGGTGAACGTGCGTGTCGACCTTACGAACGTTATAGAAATCACTAGCAGATAGTTAGGAAGTGAGATTCAACGGAACGGCTTCGTCGCATTTACCGGTGCGGAACGCGCTGGGATCGGGAGATTCAGAGGGTTTACATCTGTATGAGGGGAAAAGAACGGACCTTCATTTCTGTCATCTCTTGAAACTCGTTGAGTAGAGTGTACATGGTAAACTTTGCCCGGAGATACTGCAGACGGCGAAATGCGAAGCTTTTGGCGGGACCACCCGAGATGACCCCAAGTACAAAGTCAAGGTCCATGAAATACTCCCGGATGGTCGGAATATCAAAGAGTGGCTTCCTTTCGACGGCTGAACGGCGACTTAAACAATAGAGGCTGGTGACAAGAAGGGGGAAGAACATACCTGTCGGGTCATACACTTGATATACACCCTTATCGTCGATGTCGAATTCCCATTCATGCGCGTCGGGGATTTTCATCTCAGCAAAGTCGAACTCATCGCAAGGTGGAGCCTTCCCAGAGGACACAGTAGGTTGGTCTGCTGTCCAATGCCAGTGAGGCGGCGGTGGAGGTGGGAATATGTGCCAGGGCTCAAACTGCTCCTTTCTGTATTCGTATGAGCCAGTGGCCTCGGGGCGTACGCCCATCACATCCGAACTGTCCTCCGCGATACCATGGAAGACGCCGTCATGATCACGGGGGTTGTCACCCAGTCGCTGATTCGAGACCGCCATGTACTTGTCACGCAGATAGAGACATTTACGCAAAAGCTCGAGCATGTCTCTAACTTCAGGAGTCTGGTCCATGGGCATCGTCACTGACCAATGTAAACCGTCAGCAACCAGCGAGTACTACACATACCAGGTCGTCGACCGTACGTGAGTCTGTGTACTCCTCCACCGTTTCAACTTGCACGCCATCGGCGTCCTCTTCATTGTGAATGGGGCTGGAAACTATGCCGTCTATGGTCGGGGGAAGCTTCAAAGTTGTCAGGGGCGGCTGTACGGGCGTGGTCGGATGCGGGTCAAGATATGGTGAACCGGAGAAGAAGGGAGCTGCTTCTGATTGAGGTACGGATGCCCGCCGATTTGACAACACTTTTTCTTCGATCTACATGAAAAGTTTGTTTAAAGTCACTGCCTTCATTCTTCGCTCCGCGAACTACCCTCCACCTGGGCAGTCGATCATGACAGCACCTGAGATCATCGACGTACATGACGAAGAGCTTTCTCTTCATTATACCCAAAATATCCATCTCTGGGCTCTGGTATTTGGAGACCTGGCGAACTCCTTGAACGCGGTGAAGCAGCCTGGGGAGGAGAGCCGCCAGTAGACGATGAAGCCGGATTTTCCGAGTCTCGCGCACGCGGGTCAGACATGATGGTTATAAGAAAGGGACGCGTGGGTGTAGGATTGTGTGCCAGCTCGTTTCCATCCGATGACGGTAATATATAAGTAATCCTGAAGACGCAGTGGACCTATTTGCAAAAACGAAACGTCTTGGCGAACAGGTGATCCAAATAACTCAGGCACAGCTTGCCGCAATGGTGGCTTCATCCGCTAACCTTTACGGTACAGTTCTGTAAAACAAGTACAGAGCCCTCCTAACCTGGTGACAACATGCCAATACCCCAGCCCGGGTCTTGGAGATGAAGGCGCGAGGTTTTTTGACGTAAACTTACAGGCAGTTCATGTACTTGCATGCCTCATACCCTCATATCAAGCTCCACCCAACACTCTGACTGGCACGACACATAGAAGTTTTCTTCAGATCACGGCTACGATATTATATTCCGGGTCCCTACCTCCACGGACCCACGGGGACGATGTTACGTGATGTACGCTATCAGATCGGTCGTTCATTTATGTTCCGCATGTTCCGGGCCTGTTGCCGATATCGTCCTATTGTTCTGCTGCCAGATGCTGCACTGTGCTCACCTTGCCGCTTACTTTCCATCCTCTGACCAAGCCATGCCGAAGCGTAGCTTTCTGGTACCGAAATTTCTGCCGTCAGGTAAATGCCCGCGTCATTCCCACGGCAACGGGGCCCAATGGTGGGTGTGGTCTTTTCATCATCCTCAAGCTGGGAGCAGCACGCTGTTACGTGAGGTACGAAGCTATCCATATTGAGTATTCAGCCTGGTGATCGCTATAATTACAGTAGTGTCTGTTCAATCCACATTAGAAGGCCTTGGTATTTATACCGTACATCAACCATCTCCATGTGATCTACAACAGCGCATTCAACTTCTACTTGTCGATGATACAGGCCATCCGCGCACGTATATCATAGGCTTGATACCTTCAAAAAGATACATCGATTCGTGTTCACACTTCCTGCAGTCATGGATAATATATAAGGGTGAGATAATGTTTCGATCATGTTTGGAGCTCACTAGCACTCTCGTTCACTTGTCATCTTTCCGAGGTGTCTTGGGTTCAGGGGTCGTTCTTTCTTTATTGCTCTCATCCTTGTTAGTCCCACTACTGGCCTGGGTAGATACATCCGCTTGGACAACCGGTTTGTCCTTCTCGGAGATTGAGAGGGCACCTGCTACCCTCTCTGCTATCTTCTCTACCTCGAGATCCAGTTCGGTCCCTTCGGTCTTATCATCCTCTTTTGTTGCCGTGAGAGGCGTTGCTTCGTGGGTGTCCAGAGATGCAGTCGTCGCCGCCCATTCTTTGTCGAGCTCGTCTTGCCATCCGAGCTCCTTCGCGAGATCGCGGATGATGTCGTCACACTTGCCGAGAAAAACGAGATCGTTCTTTCCAGAGCCAATGCCGCCCACTTTATCTAGGTTAATGAGAACCCGCGGGCACTGGCCCTTGACCATATTGACAAGAGAAGCAAAGGGGTGCACCGTGAGTGAGGTTCCTATCACTATGAGGAGATCTGCCTCCTGGAGTTGGCCTATAGAACCAAAGAAAGTAGGGGGGAGCTGGACCATAACCATATGAATGGGATCTTGCGTAAAACTTCTTAGCAAGAGCACCCACCGACTCCCCAAAGAAGACAATGTCTGGCTTAACAAGCCCTTTACACTTCTTACATCTAGGAATACGCTCTTCCTTGACAATTTGCTTCATCTCAGCGTCGCTGAATGATCGCTTGCACTCTATACAGCGCTGCGTGGCGAAGCTGCCATGGGCCTCTATTATCTTGCCTTCAGGAATACCCGCCCGCCGCTCTAGAGTATCGATGTTCTGGGTGAAACATAAGCCGAGCAATCCCTTGTCTGATAGAAGTTTGATGAACGAGTGCGTCAGGGTCGGTCTGTACTTCCCGGGGTAGAGTTCTTTTGCGAGGGTATAAACTGCGACCGACTCCTCCTGAGTAGAAGAATGCATGTCAAATAGGGAAAACGTACACGGGCCAGGGTTTCTCCGGAAGAAGCTGATATCGAATACTGCTTCTGGGTATGGTAGATTGAGACGTGCTAGATTCGCCTGCAAGCGAGACCCCCTCGATCAACCTTCTGCTACATTGGGAAGGGTTACGGGTTCGCTTCTTACATATAACCCTGTTTGCGTGCAAGAGCTCAGGAACAATCACCCAACCATGAGAGCCCACGCACCTGTCTCTGGAGAACGAAAGTCTGGGATTCCTGCGGAAGTACTGATGCCTGACGACCGTCAAGCCATTACCAGCTATGGTCGCTTGCAGACAGACCCGACGAGGGCTCGCACCTGCACCCAGCTTCGGTACGGAAATATGACTCATTAAGTCCGCGAACGAGTTCCGGATGTAATTACCATGAGATAGATCTTTTGGCATGCATCTGACTGAATGTAGCTTGCGAGAGAAGGTAAATCTTTCTTGTGGAATGGTCGGGACTTGGTAGGGGGACTCGGGTCGGAGATCACGCCAGTGAGACGCAAAGCATCCCGTATGAGATCGCCCATCGTTGTGTCCGAGTCAGTTTCTGGGGAGGCACGATCGGTCAGTGGATCGGTGGAGATCCGTCCGTCGGTGGAGGAGGGGTAGTATGTGGGTTGCACCGGTTCGATTCAAGCTCCGAGTTTCCCAGATGCCAGATGCCGAATTCCGAAAACGGGACGAGCGTAGCGTCGCACCACCCAGCGCCTCTCGCTGTTGCATGCTCAATGCACCGTTTCATCTGTCCATCAGGCAGTGGATCTTTATCGCACGTTTATTCCTTGCAGGTTCAGTCTCCTCAACGCCCAATGCCCCGCATGAGAGGGAATGGGTTGGGACTTGGCTCTTGGCACCACCCGGACATTGCTATGGACCTGGCCCATAAGCACGCCAGGACGTGCCCAGGCCTGACAGAGATCTGTCGCTGCTCTGCAAAAAGTCTGTGCGCGGGCTTGTACGAATAACTGCGCCTCTCTTGTCACTCTACCGACGCCGACCTGGCGAGTTCTGTTTCACGTGCGCTTTCATTTAGTAGTAATCGTTGGACCATGAAACCCCTTCAGCATTCAACCTTTAGCAGTACAACTTGGTGACTTGGACCGGTCTCTTATTCCTGGAGCTTTGAATTTGGAGGCGGGATAGGCGGTGACAAGTTGGGTGACTTTGTTGCAGGTGTCAAGCAACGCCTCAGAAACGCAAAACTAACAGTCGAATTCGGGAATAACCTGTTGTTGATAAATTCCGATTATCCTGTGTAGCCGCGGTGGAGTTTCTTGCTTTCACAGCTTGAGGAGTTTGCATACCTAGGGAACAGCATCACATAGGGAGCTTTGTTGCGGCTTCACTCTCGATCACCCTGGGCCTGATATTCCCGATATATGGAGGGTGGGCCCAACTCAAGGTGGTGATCCCCACCGATTCAAACGTTCGTCAGACGCTCTGATCTTACAGATGATGTGCTGCCGGCTCTTTCATATGCTATTTTCCAGCATTCTAACTACAAAGCTACCATCTTGAGCGGTGACCCACCCGCGTTCTCTCCTCCGGAGCCCGAGACAGTTGTTCGACGTTTCAAACCATCAAGAAAGCACATGTTCAACAGTCAGCAGCATCGCCGCAACCAAGCCCCTACATGATGCGACGCTGATACTGTTGCTCTTCATTTATATAAACGGCCTTGTCCTCTCCTTGTCGTCCACTCATAATCTCAATACGATGTGGTCTCAATTCCATCCCCTCCTTTCCTTTGCCACGGCCATCCTGGGTAACTTTCAGCATCCTCTCAACATAAGCCATGGCAACGTACATCCGCTGCCAGAGAAGCAGTTCGCCGAGTTTGTGCCGTATATTGAATTTGCGCGGGCGGCGTACTGCAACCCTAAGAAGATCGTTGGGTGGCAATGTGGCGGTTGGTTCCTTTTTCTAATACGGTTTGTGCTCCCGTAAGCTCATAGATGCCGCCCAAAGACGCTTGCGACGCCGTTCCGGGGTTTGTGCCAACACTGACGGGTGGCGACGGCGACGGCACTCAGTTCTGTAAGCATCCTCTCTCTCTCATGTGTCCGTACCGGCATCTCCGAGCTGATCAACAAAATCACAGTTTATGTCGGGTTTTGGCCTGCCAAGTCCGCGGTTGTGGTAGCCCACCAAGGCACGGATCCGGTGCAGCTGTACGTCTACCATGTGCTCCTGGGTCGAGCCTTTCGTGTTGATGATGCATTGTAGGTTGAGTGATCTGACTGACCTAAACCTCGCGTACATGGCACCCGACCCCGTTCTCTTCCCCAACCTCCCGAGCGGTGTCCAAGTCCACTCCGGTTTTGCACTCGAACACAAGAAGACGGGACCACAAATCCTCGCGGAAGTCAAACGGTTGATGGTCGAGCACTCTTCCACTCAGGTCATCCTTGTATGTACATCGCGTTTTCGGAACTCCATGTCAACCCCATCCCTGACATCATACTGTTATGACGTGACATACCATAGATTGGTCACTCGTTGGGCGGAGCGCTCGCGGAAATCGATTCGCTGTTTATGAAGCTAAATCTGCCGAAAGGCACGAATGTCCGCGGTGTCACGTTTGGGACTCCACGCGTTGGAAATGAGGCCTGGGCAGCATTCTTTGACTCACGAGTGACCGAGTTTACTAGGATGAACAATAGGCACGACCCCGTGCCAACTGTTCCCGGTCGCTTGCTCGGCTTCAGCCATCCCCGCACAGAAATCCATATCGAAATGAACGGGCATGCGGTTCTCTGTCCTGGTGGGTGTGGTGCCTCTGTTTCGCCACTCTTACATCCTTGCTGACTTTTTTTTTTAATTACCTTTATCCCAACAGGTGACGACGATGGCGTGGACGCACAATGCAGTGCTAAAATGGTGCCAAATATCAAGCAAGGAAGTATAATCGATCACCTTGGTCCCTACCACGGTATCTTCATCGGAACAACGTTCTGTACTCCATATGAACCAGGCATTCCAATAAACACGTGAGCTGCTTCGACTGCGCATCCGTCATATCAACCGTACATGGTCAGACTGTTTGTGTCACTCTTCATTCCCGAGATTTGGCGCTCCTCGCTTATGCATGTATTTACCGGTACGGGCTATGAGTTACAGTATAAGTATGAGTTGCATCGGATAAAGATGATGTCGCTTTGACTTTACCGCGCCCCCAAATAATTGTTCTGGTAGTCAATACAGTGATAGAGATCCGAGAAAGATCGGGATACAAACTCCGGGCGGAGTACGGGTTGCCCAGATCTACGAATTCTGCAAAAGATCGGAATTGTATCGTCCTACCTCACGACCTACTTAAGTTACTGAAATACCTCACTCCGGCGTCTCCGCGCGCGCTCGACTGAGCACAGCCAGGGATGCAGCCTTGATCTATGGCTTATTCTTATCTTTAGCATAGACATCATGCATCGTACGTACAACAGCTCGGCGGACTCGTACCTCCCTTCCCACTTGCCACGGGTTGCGCGATCACGCAGCCGCTTACCGCGTTTACCACAGACTTTTCCCAGACGACCAACTATCGACTCATACTCTGTAAAGCCCAAGGCCATTTTCAGCTGGGCCCCAGCTGCCCAAAGGGCTCACGAATCGCTCCGACGCGGCCTCGAAGCTACAGTAGAACTCGGACTGATCGCGATTGCCAACCCACATCAAACACCACCGCACCCCTTCGCATGCCCCCTTGACAAAGCATGGGCCGAAGGGCACAAAAATGGCAAACAAGTCAGAGGAAGTGTCAGCACGACGACAACCGGCCCATGTTCATAACGCCGTCCGAGAATAACTCTGTCCGCTTCCTACCTCAATCCCACGATCCCCACCAGCGTCCGTAGGAGGGACCCTCAAAACTGTGTATCATGGTCACAGTCATCAAATTGTGTACCTAGGCCGAGGTCAAGGAGGGCACCATCAAGGACGAAGAAGCTGTGTGGGATGCTTCTGGATGTGAGTCCAGCAATGTGCGCACGCCTGTCTCCCCCTGTCATTCATTGCGGAGGGACACTTTCATAGTCTGTGGCAAGACAAACTTCCTCTTTCAAATTCCCTATCCCCTTTCCCACATCTTTGGCATCGAAAAATGCTGGGTAACGTTTTTTGGCGGGTGTTGAGAACCATCATCGGAGGGTCACAGATATATATTCATACCACGAGCCCTCCAGCTGAATGCGTTGTACCCAGACCCCGGTAGCCGTGGACGTGGCCGCCGTTAATTGTGTGGGTACTGGGTAATCAAGGTTAGGAAAAATATGAAGGAAAAAATCGAGGACTGCGCTGCTGGAGAACGGTGATAGACTTGAGTGACGGTGTCATCGCAGCAGAAGCGCAGTTGAGAACATGTATGAGTGACACCGCTCACAGGTTTAACCTCGTACCTGCAAGCAAGATTGTGACTCTGCCACTCTGCCATCTGGAATGGGTTATGGTCACGTGAAATACGGAATTTGGACTGTGATTTCCACGTGATGAGAAAAGTCGCGGGGTCGCGGTCGGCTTTCTTTCGGCTGACTCCAACTTGGCCACATTATTAATACAACTCCTCCTGGTGGCGGTGGAAGGGCCAGAAGGCTAGGTGCCCCTAAGTACTTCTACCATAACATGTCCACCATCGACATCGAGCCCACTCTGCTCACCCCAGACGACCCAGAATACTATGCAGAGCTTCTCATAAAGTCATGCAGACCTGCCGATCGGCGCCAACCGTCGAATCAACGACCCCGAAACATCCCCGGCATACGGAACGTTGATGACGAGCTTGGCAAGCGCCTGCAGACCCTTCTCGACGTACTTGCCGAAATGTCAATCTGTCAACACGGAAACGTCTCTGCGACAACGGCCTCCTTAATTCGTGATGGTGGCGTTCTGAAAACGCGATTGTACATTGCTTTCAACCACCAAAATGATGATTCCGCTAGACGTTGTCGCAAGCACCTCGAAACCATCTTTCAGATGCTTCACCAAGTTCCTTACACGCCAACTGAAAGGGGTCTCCCGAAGCTCATCCCGAAGACGTTAAAGGAGTTCTTCGAAATATGTCGAGTCATCCACGACCACTCATTCGACATTTTTGCGAAACGCGTCAACAAGCGCAAAGACAGACTTTCGGAAATTGAGGGGTATATTGAACAGGGTGGGCCTTTCACGCCCGACCAACGTTTCACGTTGCTCAAATTTCTTCGGCACGTGGATACGATTATCTTGCTCGTCGCCGACGTGAAGCGCAAGAACGAACTTCCCACCTGCCATATGACAATGCTTCACGGCATGTATTCATACTGGACCAAACATAACCTTCTTCCCAAAGAGGGGCTTGCCGACTATAAGCTTACATTGCTTGACATGGCGGATAACTGGCTGGCTGACGGTTGCGTGATCCGCCGCCCAAATGATTTCACTCTGACCGGAATCTATATTATTTAGAGCATGGCATAGGTTTTCAGCTTCGGTGTTGGGCGCTCAAGATAATGTCATTCCTGATCTCCGCCGACAGGCTCTTTGCCTTGACCCAGTCGGGCCGCCTTCGCAGAGTTTTGGATGGCCAATTCGAAGTTGAAGTCCTCTGCACTCCAACCCCAAGTCCATATTGCTGCAGGTTATCTTCGGAGACCATACAAGTGGCCTTGCATGCCGCCTTGGCCGAAGCCACCAGTGTTCCTGAGGGTTGGAAGGACGGGTACGAGTCGTTCATGCAGTGTCTGGAGAGACCGGCGGCTTCTGCCGTGGTGACCCACAAGACACCTACAATCCACGCCGAACTAGCCATGATTATGGCGATGGACGAGGGGAAAATTGGGAACGTTTTTCCCTACATCGGTACTTCGAAGCTTTCCTGCATTATGTGCATTCATTACATCGCTGCCTTCAATGAGGCTACGAATGAGAAGATCACCATCAAAGGTTCTCACGGAAAGGCTCACCCTGGGTGGTCCTGGCCTGAACTTCCTAACCGTGATGGAGAACTTCGTCCGGCCTTTCTTAAACGTGTCAGAAAGCAGCTCCTTGAAGATTCCGAGGCTAATTTTCGGCGGCTTTCCGATAGCAGCGTGAGATCTGGCCTTCCGGAATGGGAATCAGATGAGGATGACGCTGAATGGCTGAAAAGGTTTGAAGAGATCTTCGAAAGCGCCTCAAGTAGTTCGTCCTGTCAATGACACAATGAAACCCGCGGACTCGAGGGGGGGGATGGTGAATGTCACGCGAGTGTGGCGTGTCATCCGCATCCGAGGGGAAGCCAAAGACTTGTGCAGACAATCGGAATGAGAGGGACGGCGCTGGGTGCGCTCGAGGGACTCAGTATTACCATCAAACGAAAGCAACTCTTTTATATACATTTCAACCAGTACCTACAAAGGTTGTATCATATGGGAATGGGGGAATAGAATCATAGATACATTGGACAAAGCAGTGGCATGAGAGTGGAGGAGAAGGTGAGTCATAGTAGATGTAAAGGTAAACTAAAAGGAAACAAAGTGGAGCGTACGGGCTGTGCGAACCAAGAACATATCCTTCAGATCCTCCTACTCCTTCAATTGGGTTGGCTTGTGACGGCACGAGGTCGACGAGCACGGGTGATGCGGACGACACAGCCACTCGCACTAAAGGCGAGTGGCCTTGAGAAGGCTAGGGGGGGTCCAGCAACGGGTGGCACGGGAGTTTCCTGAAAGGACTCAGGTGAAAGCCCTTTTGCATGGGAACTGCAACAAGGGGGCTCGCATTTTACATGCCAGCTGATATGAGGGGAGCTGTGGCAAGTTCAACCACCGACCGTAAAAACCCCCCAATGTCCACACAACTCGGCAATTTACCAGAAAAAAACAAAAGACGAACATCGTCAGTGAGGACAACAGGCATGATCTTCGTCTCCGTAAATATGAGTTGCCAGTTAAGTTGCCCGAGCATGGAGATCGCTATCATGATTTTCCACACTTTTTTTCGTCAGTAAATCGGTGTCTCAGAACATAGCAGAAATCGTTCCCAAGATTGACCAGAATTTAGTTGTAGTTCGGGCAAAGGTCTCGACTTGGTTCCAGCGAGGATAAGAACGAGCACAAATACGAGCCCCTTTCTGCATTTATATCCTATGGTTAGGAGCCAGCCGAGGAGGCGGATGATATCGTATAGGTGGGATGTGTGCTCAAACTTGAGACCGCGAATTGTGCGAGCATTGAACGTCGTTGAACGTTGAACGTTGCGTTGAATAGCTGAGCTGAGCGCTTGCGGGTCCCTGGACAGATCCGTTGCACGTGGCCGCCTGGCCGTGACTGGGCTGCTGGCTAGCGAGAGCGCAGGCGCCTTCCAATCCCACCATCTCCGCTGCACGAGCGCATCGGCCTTGTTGTCGTCCCCTCAGCCTCAACGTGACGGCCTCTCCTCGCTGTTCTCCACCTCGTGATTGCCCAACTGGCAACTCCACGCCTGGAGACCACTTTCCCCGTTTCAAGCATTGGCTTTCTTCTCAATGCCGTCTCTCCTCTTTAACACGCACTCTCACTTCACCGCTAGGCTCACACTTGTTCATCTCGACTTGTTTTCCACCACATTTTTAGACACGTTTTCTTTCGGTACCTGTGGACTGGAACTGGAACGGATATTTGTATAGGTACACTCCACACATGTATCAGGACTTCCCCCCCGAGATCTGTTGGACCCTTCTACGTCTCATTCTTGCTCCTGCTTCGCCTTTGCTATACCTCCTTCTGCACCTCCTCGTCGTTACATAGCTTTTATCCTCGCGCTCCTTCGTCTTGGCTCGTCTTGTTTTCACCTCGCTCAGTCTCTTTGTGTCCTTCCACCATCTGCCTAGGTCCTATCTCTTGCCCGTTCATCATCTTCCTTGTTCTGTCTCTTCCCCTCCGGACGATATCTATATACAACGCAACTAACTATCTATGCTATCCTGTGTGAAACCATAGCCCTGATCCTCGGGAAGATGCTCCCTAATGGGGCTTGGGACAGACTTGGGGTGCTTCTACTAACTAGAACAAAGTTTTACCACTCTCTGTCCTGAAGATGCGAGTGAGTAATATTTATGCGCCAGTTATCAACATGTGTTGTTGGGAAGTTGGCTATTTCGTCATACACGGCTGCAGTTGGTTTGCCGCAGAGGCAGTCATGAGTCGTCAGAGTTCGCAGTATGGGGCGAGTCTTGCAGACTTCTGGTATGTGATATCCATATGGAAAAGGCATTCTCTCAGGGGGGAGGGATATCACTGTCGC
>QLOT01010827.1:0-32322 GCA_003313875.1 Russula aff. compacta | reverse complement strand
CAACAGGGAATATGTGACAACAATCAAAGTTTGATCTGCAGTGATTACCAAAGCTGCGAATTCTCATATACAAACATTCCTCCAAAAGCCATGGCCTGACGGCCCGGCCTGGCTTTTCAGGATGCCAGGCCAGGCCAAAGCCCCCATGAAGCCATTATGTTGGCCCGGCTTGGCCCAGCCTATTTGGGCCCAGCTTGGCCCGGCTCACCGGCTCAGGCTGGGCCGTGCACATCACTAGACTAATATACCAGATTTATAGGTTAATCGGTGTAGATTTGATGATGTTGCTCTATATAATTCTTGAGAGGGTCAAATGTCACACAAAACCAGTCCTTGTCTCAGTGTGACCACCCTTACCCCTGCGCTTGGGTCTCCCCGGACCGTGCTAACCGGCAGTGAGTGACCGCTCCAATCCAAGATGTACCTAGACTGATACCGTTAGGATGCTTTTGTGGCTTGTGACAGCACTGTGACATGACGTCACAAAGAGAGCGGACTCCCTATGAGCCGCCTTTGACAGATCGCCTAGTATTGTGAAGAACAGTCTAGTAGATTCCTCACCTACGCATCATAGCTACTCCAGATAGTACTGACGTAGTACTTTTCTCCAAGATTCTCAGAGATTCTAGCAGTATAGTTGTGTATTTATAGTGAAGAAGTCGAAGCACTTGAGCCTTAAGCTTGAGTTGAATCGCATTCCATGTTTCACTCGAGAATTTCGGAACTACCTAAGTTGTCTGCTTGGAACCCCAGCAACCAGCACAATTTAGTTCTTCGACTCTATACTTCTCTCTCATAGTGGTGTTATACTTGTCGTGCAACCCTCTACCTCTGAAATACTGAACCCTTGACCTTGCTGCCTCAGCCTTCACAGACTTCCGATGCTAACGCGTGGAATGGTACACAGCCATTACACAACTCAAGCTTATCTTCTACAGGCTGTCTTTTGCTCTGATATGTCTACATCCTACATTCGTATCCCGACTGGTATCGCTGCTGAAGGACCTACTCCGGTCGAACCACACCATACTGATGATCTTCTGGGTGGACTGAAGGGTCATGCCCAATGGGGCCGATGTTTCCCTACCATGCCCGATGCAGGGCCAACTTATTTCACTGACAGCAAGACGCTGAACTTCCCCATGGAACGTCATAACGACGACTGGTATCTGATTGCCTGGGATGAAAATGCCAATATATACTTCACCACCGCTGAGTGACTACTTGATCATAGCGACATACGCCACCCATTGTATATCAGTTCCACAGCAACAACAGCTCCCAATGCTCCAACACCGAATGTCCCTCCTATGCCAGTACCAGATGCGCCAGTCCCCATGTAGAACCAGCAACCTACACGACCTGTCTATATCATAACACCAGGAGTAGTTGAAGAGCAAGAAAGAGAGCACTGCCGTCAACAGAACGACTGGATAAATCAGCAGAGGGGAATCAACCCTCAATTAGAACATGCTACCGCACAAGTGCTCACCCAATATGGTTTTGTACAGCCAGCACAAGCCCAACCCCATCAGCCGCATGCCCCCGCCCCCCTTCCTGCCTGAGATCTTGTGAATGGAAGCCTCATCGGACAGAAACCAGAATTGTTTAACGGCAATAGAACTAAGGCCGCAAGGTTTCTAAGTGACTTCACCAATCTATGGATGTGCAACGACAATAATGCAAATGTAGCCAACCCATACCAACGCACCTCACTGCTCATGACATTCATCCAAGGACCCGATGTCAAGGCTTGGAAAGCCAAGAAGCTCCGTCAGCTTCAGGAAGATGTCCAGAGTGGGGTGTATTGACGTGATGATGAAGATATCTGGCTTGATTTCCAATGAGACTTCCTTATGCAATTCTCGGACGTAGCGGCCAAGGAAAATGCCCTACAGGAAATCAACAGACTTGGACAAAAATCTATGGGAGAGATAGACCAGTACATCACCAAGTTTGATGAGCTGATCAATAAACTCCGATGGAGCCATGCTGACGATGCGATCATTGAAAAGTTCAAAGAAGGACTCTAAAAATCCCTCCTACAGTGAATCTTGAATCGCGACATATGGCCCAAATCCCTCGAGGAATGGCAAGCCGCCACCTGTCGCGAGGCCCGTCATGCCGCCTACCAAAGTGAAGTCCTGTCCAGATGTGGCAATTGGAACATGCCCATATGAGATGCAAAGTTGAAGTTCCTGTTTGAAAATACCAAAAAGAATAATCAGCACCAGAACAAAAAGAAACAGGATGACAACGATGCCATGCAAGTTGATGCCATCCAGGTAAAACCGCTCACCGATAAAGAACAAGAACAACTAAAATGCGAAGGTCACTGCTTTCATTGCAAAAAGCAAGGACATATGCGCCAGGCCTGCCCCCTCCGAAACCAGTCAAATGCTGCCCAGTCCTCCGTGCCATGCATTGCCATGAACTCACCACCTAAAGCCGTCCAAGAGGCCACTATAGAAGAAGTCAAAGAAGAGGTGAAAGAGGACGAAGTGGAGGCCTTACTCGTGTGCATCGCTCGAATGAAGTCCAAGGATTCCAATAAATTCTACACCTGGCTTGTCGAGCGGATGGCAAAAGAAGTTGGCCAAGAATCGGGTTTTTGATGTGCTTGCTCAATCTATTGAACGGTGTGACAAAGGCTGGAAAAATTCTTATTGACAGTGGTGCCACCGACAATTGTATACATCCCAGCATGACGAAACGACTCGGAATACGTCCGCGCAACCTCACCATCCCACAACGAATCGTAAACATCGACGGAACTGAGAACAAGGCTGGAACCATAACTCAGTATTTTGATGCACTAATAACATTGGGAAAATGTACCAAGAAACAAAGATTCTATAACTGATGTCATGCAGGTTACAATCGTGAGCACAAAGAGAAAGTAAAAGTCAAAGTAAAAAAACTCACATAATGGCACCTGTGGGCATGCACAAGTGCAGGGCAGGTGTGGCTGGGTGAGAGGCAGGCACAGGCAGGAAAGCATGGGCATGCACAGATGGGTGCATGTGGGTGGGTGCAGGGAGGGTGGAGGCACAGGAAGGCGCATGCCATAAGCACAAGGAGAAAAAAAAAAAAGAAAAAACTGCACCTGAGGTCATGCATGAGTGTGGGGTAGGTGTGGCTGGGTGGGAGGCAGACGGGCGCAGGTGGAAAGCATGCATGCACAGATGGGTGCACATGGGTGGGCACAGGGTGGAGGTGGGCCCATACACTGCATATACAGGTTATAATCATCAGCACAAGTAGAAGGAGGAAAAAAATACTCACATGACCATAGGAAAAGGGAGGCAGGCATGCATGAGTGGGCACGCATGCATGTGTCATGGGAGAGGGCAGACCATGGGAGAAATAACGTGAAGTTGAAACGTTGAAGTTGAATTTGGTTGACTTTCGGACGGACACCCAAAATTGGCCTCCAGAGTGGCTGAAAGTGGCTGAAGTGGCTCGGCTTGGCTCGGCTTGGCTCAGTTGTTGTGTTGTTGTGCCTTGTGCATTGTCATCCACTAAGTTACTGCAACCTGTGCCCTGCCCACACCCACTCTGTGTCTCTCCATGCCTACCTGTGCCTGCCTGTGCCACTAGGTGAGCTTTTATTTTATTTTTTCCTGCTTGTGTTCACGATTGTAACTCATACATGCCCGGTACCCATACTTCCCCCTGCGCCCACTTACATGCAGCATGCCCATGCTTTCCCACCTGCCCGCGCACACCTGCCGTGCCTGTAGGTGAGCTGTCTCTGACTGCACACGGGTCTGGTGAGTAGTCTTTCCTTTTTTTACTTTGTTCTTGTGCTCATGTTTGCAACTCACTGCCCATGTATGCCCTCTCAGTGCCGCACCTGTGCCTGCGCCTGCCTGCGCTCCCTGTGCCTGCACCTGCCTGCGCTCCCTGTGCCCGCACCTGCCTGCGCTCCCTGTGCCTGTGCCTACCTGCACTCCCTGTGGTCTCGCCATCATCCCAGCAGATCACCTTTTCCTGTGGTATGTACAACACCTTTTTCTTACTTTTCTCTCATAGCGAAAGATCTCATGTGTGGGGTTGAAAAAAAAAGGCTTGCTTTGGCTTTGTGGCCATCAACAACAGGGACAGCGCTTAGAGCGTGACATTCGTGATGGGCTTACACGCCAGGTCGTACTGCAACGTCATCGATGGCCAGTTGAGTGAGGGCGTCTGTGGTGGTGGAACTGTGTACATGGTTAAAGAGAGATTTGTCCTGGTTCTTATTACTAATGTTTTCTTTGGGTTTTAGTTCATAGATTCGAGATTGGGTACAGTGGCAGTTTGAGCGTCACCAATGCCATCTTGCACAATGAGATCCCCCAACAGGTCCTAGCCCGATAGATTGCACTGCAGACGCGACAGACAATTTTTTGTCTAGTCCAATCCATACTCAAACTCTCACTTGGCACAGCAAACTTACCGCACTGTAAACCAAAAACGTTTGTGACTTGTCTGCATTTTATTCAAAAAATGACAACTTTATGCTGCGTTCGAAAAACAAAACAGGTTTTGTTGGTGTTTTTTGCCAAGAGCCAGCTAACTAGCTGGGCACGGCACAACAGTAGTAAGGATGACGGTTGCCCACCTGTGCTCCCTGTGCCCATGCCCGCCCACGCTGTGCCTGCACCTGCCCACGCTCCTGGTGCCGGTGCCTGCCCATGCTCCCTCTGCCCACGCCCACCCACGCTCCCTGTGCCCATGCTCCCTGTGCCCACTCCCGCCTGCCCCCGCTGCACCCTGTCCATGCATCCGCTCGCCTGGCTGTGCCCACATGTGGCGTGCCTTCATTTCTTTGTATTTACAGTATTTAGGTACAATTACTGTAATGTTGATGGTATACTTGTATACCCCCAATAATACCTGTGAGACTCATGAGACCCGTGAGACCTGTGGGTAGAGATTGATGGGGGAGGACAGGTCACCTGGTGCAGTGCCGAAGCCACTTGCCCTGCTTATTGTTACTTATCCATTTTATACTGCTTAGTCTACTTAAACTACTTGTCATGGCTTAGGAATTATCATACCAGCTTAGTAAATAATTCACTAAGTACAAAAAGTACAAAATAAGTCACTTGAGTGGCTTATCGGGCTTATTTTTGCACTAAGCCTGGCTAAGCCGGCTAAGTTTTTTTCCTTTTTTCCTGATGACTACCCTTTACCTGACTTGCAGCGAGAAATAGACAAGTTAAGAGGCAAAACACTGTTCACAAAGTTCAACCTACGGTCAGGATACAACAACATCTGGGTGGAACCAGAAGATGCGTGGAAGGCCACGTTTAAAATGCCCCTCGGTACACACATTCCACAAGTTATGGGCTTTGGTTTTAGCAATGCGCTGCCTGTGTTTCAACGCGCTATGAACCGCGACCTCTGTCCCATAAAAGACAAGTTTCCTAACCAATTCGTGAATTATCTAGATGACTGTGTGGTGGCCATGGGCGATTCACTGGCAGAACGATGGATGCATTGACAGATCGTCCATGGGTTGCTTGACCTTCTCGAGAAACACCACTACTTTCTAAGACCTTCAAAATGCAAGTTTGAGCAATCGGAGATCGAGTTCTTAGGTTTCCGCATCAAAGAAAGACAACTAAAGATCGACCCTAGTAAAATTTCAAGTCTTCGTGACTGGCCTAGAGACCTGAAGAATGTCCGTGAAGTATGACAAACCATAGGCATACTCAACTATCAAAGGCCTTTTATCCGGAACTTTGCTCATATCGCCCGACCCATCAATAACCTGCTAAAGAAAGAAAGTACTTTTGAATGGACAGCAGAATGTCGGCAAGTGTTAGATGACCTCATTAGTGCCATTGTAGACAATCCTTCACTTACTACACCCAATCCCGACCACCCCTTTGAACTCGAGACTGATGCCTCAGACTTTGCCATCGGAGCTGTCTTATTCCAGTATGACAAACGAGGAAAACGAAGAGCTATCAGATATGCCTCTCGTTCTCTTAATGACACCGAGCGAGACTATCATGTTTGGGATAGGGAGTTCCTGGGACTAATCTTTGGACTCACCCATTGGTGTCATTTCTTAATGGGAGCAAAACACAAGGTCAAAGCTTTTGTCGATCACACCAACCTCGCATATTACCACCATCCCCAAAAAGTCAATCAACGAGTAGCTCGATATATCGCCACCCTAGCAGATTACGATCTAGAGTTGGTACACCAACCTGGCAAGCAAAACAAAGCAGATGCCCTGTCAAGGAGGCCAGACTATGATCATGGACAAGAGGACAACCAAGATGTGACTGCATTACCAGACACCCTGTTCACACGACACCTAACCACCCTCGATATTCACAAAAAATTCCTAGAAAGACAGAGGGTATGAGGTGACCAAATAGTCATGCCAGAAGATCTAGAACTTCGTCGCTCCCTCTTGGCAGCCTATCATGACAGCATCAGTGCAGGACACCCTGGTGCCGCATCAACTCTTACCCACCTTGAACAAGATTATTGGTGGCCCCAAATGGGAAATCTTGCACATTCTTACGTCAAAGGATGTGCAGTTTGCCAAATGAACAAATCTGACATGCACCCAAACCATCCACCCATGTTTTCAATCTCGACCGAACCAGATGCATTGCCGTTTCAAACTGTGACAGTGGATTGAATCACTAAGCTCCCACAATCTGACTCTTATGACTCGATCCTCACTGTCACAGATCATGATTGTTCAAAGGCTGTTGTGTTCATTCCCTGTAACGAGTCAGCCTCAGCTCAAGACATGGTGGAGTTGTATGTGCGACATGTGGTGGTTCATTTTGGTGTTCCCCGAAAACTCATTTCCGATCGAGATCCACGCCTCACGTCAGAGTTCTTCAAAGGACTCTGTAACTCCTTCAACATCAAATGAAATACAAGTACTGCCTATCATCCGCAAACCGATGGACAGTCCAAGAGAACAAATCAGACGTTAGAAATTTCCTTTGAATCTTCTGTGGAGAACAACAAAACAACTGGGCAAAATTACTCCCTATTGCCCAATACGCCATCAATTCACGACCATCTTCTACCACATGGGTCACCCCATTCGAAGCTCTAATGGGTTTTGTACCCTCTATCCATCAACGAACCCCCATTTCTCGCTTCCCCGATCAACAGACAAGGATGGAACATATTTCCTCGTGCAACAGAAGGTCCAACAGAACATCAGACTTGCTCAAGAACGTATGGTCAAACTTACGAGATTCCACGCCTATTCCATAGGAGAGAGGGTTTGGTTGGACTGGAAAAATTGGAAGACTAGCCACCCTTCCATCAAATTACATGTGAAAAGACAGGGGCTGTTCACTATCACAAACGCCATTTCACATGTAGCATATCAACTTGACCTTCCAAAGAACTGGAAGATCCACAATATGTTTCACATGAGTCTTCTATCACCATATAAGGAGACGGAAGAACATGGCCCCAATTTCACCGAACCCCCTCCTGACCTGATCGAAGGAGAAGAAGAGTGGGAAGTGGAACAAGTTTTAAATACACGACTATTTGGATGTAAAAAGGAATGACAGTACAAGGTACGGTGGAAAGGATACAGTAGTGCCCATGACTCGTGGGAACCAGCAGGCAACTTGCACGCAGATGAACTAATCAAACAGTTTCAACAGCACGGAGCCATGGAAGAGCAACAGTTAAAAACCCTAGTCAATCAATGCCTTCAGTTGTCACCACCACCCATTCCAAACTTCCCTGACATGTCTTCGTCCTCTAACAATAAAACTTCCTCCAAGCAGCCTACCAATGCTGACCTTCCTACGGCAGTATATATCCCTCATGGACGGGTCCACTTTGACAAAAGTCCTGGAGGGACAATTACTCGTCATGAATACCCTCTCCCTGTCGCTCCACCCATTCATTGTGTTTTCCCTTGTCCCGACAACCCTGTACTCATTGCTGCTGTCTTGAATGCTGAGCAAAGGGCACAAGGAACTCCGGCTAATCCTGTCACCTACTATTTCCCTGTCAGGAAATGGGCTAGAGAGTTTCAAGGAGGGTGACTACTGACAAAACAGGAGCATCACATCATGTACCCTCAGGAGTTACCAACTGGTACTCCGACAAGAAACCTGCACAGAAAGGTTACCCCGGATTACCACATTGGCTGCCACAGGACATGTTGGAAGAGTATGGTCCGCTCCCTCACAATCCGCAGAATGTCTGTCCGCTCAATCCCATCCGCGGTACGTCTGAGGATCGAAGGGGAGACGACAAAGGTCTACTGCCACGTCCACCATCCATTCCACCACCAGCACCATCACAGAGCCTCTACCCATATGCTCCCCATCCACCCCGGTAGCCACCACTAGTTCCATCCCATCCATCACACCCATCATTGTCCCAAAAGAAGAAGCCATCAACCTCACAGGGCCAGTCAAAGTCCCCACCAATGACCCTATTGATCTCACCTATTTACCTGATGAGGAAGAAGAAGAATCCCACACTCCTTCTTATCATGTCTGTTCTCGCTCCCCCACCACCTCAGTTCATGAGATCACTGCTCCCAGGGAAGAAGACACGCACCCTGGGGACGACTGGGAGGAGTTCACGGGGGCCTCTAATCAGAAACCGTTCCACATGCTCGACAATGAAGGGCACCCTACCGTCGCATGATATCTGAAGTATGAGATTGGGTGGCTCACCGATGATCCTACCATCAGTGGCACATTAGGCAAAGGACACCCCATCATCACCAGGATGCTCATCGCTGAACCATACCCACATGGGGGGTTACATCACAACCCCTCTGACATGATGGTATTCAAGAGAGCGTTGGAATGGAACCTGGAGGTTAACAACGCAATCATCGAGTTAGGAGATAGAGGAGTAGCAGCTGACATACGCAGACTACGTCAACTCCCCATGAAGATCCAGCACCTACGACAAGATCTGACAGAGGTAGAGAGGAAGGAGGACGAGGCACGACAAGCTCAAGCACTTTGGCAACAACACTGCAATAGTTTGGAAGAGGAAAAAGACGCCATCCATAGCAGACTTAATGCTGCATACACCGCACCCCATATCCAATAACAACTAGGACAACTATCCCAGCAACGAAGGGATCATGTCGCTGCTTGTGCCATTATCCCTCCCATCTTCACCTCACAGGGACCAAAGTCCTCCCCCCATACTTGATACCATTAGGACGCTTTATGTGACTTGTGACAGCACTGTGACATGAGGTCACAAAGAGCGCGGACTCCCTATGAGCCATGCTTGACAGATCACCTGGTGCTATGGAGAATAGTCTAGCAGGTTCTTTATTTACGCATCATAGCTACTCCAGATAGTACTGACGTAGTATCCTTCTCCAAGATTCTCAAAGATTCCAGTAGTACAGTTGTGTATTTATAGTGCAGAAGTTGAAGCACTCAAGCCCTAAGCTTGAGTTGAATCGCATCTCTGTGTTTCACTTGAGAACTTCGGAATTCCCTAAGTTGTCTGCTCGGAACCCCAGCGACCAGTCAACTTAGTTCTTCAACTCTACACTTCTCTCTCATAG
Organism: Russula aff. compacta; assembly: GCA_003313875.1. NCBI lineage: Eukaryota > Fungi > Basidiomycota > Agaricomycetes > Russulales > Russulaceae > Russula > Russula aff. compacta. Next base: position 22,784 of record QLOT01010827.1, on the reverse strand, counting down.
TTGTGTTGTACTTGTCATACAACCCTCTGCCTCTGAAACCTGAACCCTTGACCTTGCTGACTCAGCCTTTACAGACTTTCAACGCTAATGCATAAAGCAGTACACGGCCGTAACACAACTCCAGCTTCTATCTAGGCTGTTACTTTTGATTGATATGCTATGTCTACATCTTACATTCGTATCCCGATTGGTATTGCTGCCGAAGGACCTACTCCGGTCGAACCCTGCCGAACTGATGATCTTCCGCGTGGATTGAAGGGTCGTGCCCAATGGGGCCGATGTTTCCCTACTATGCCCGATGGAGGGCCAACCTATTTCACTGACAGCGAAACACTGAACTTCCCTATGGAACACCTCAATGACAACTGGTATCTGATTGCCTGGGACGAGAACGCTAACACGTACTTCACCACTGCCGAGAGGTTGCTTGACCGTGGCGATATACGTCACCCGCTGTATGTTAGTTCTACAGCAACAACCGCTCCTACCACCCCAACACCAAACATTCCCCCTTTACCAGTGCCAGATGCACCAGTTCCCATGCAGGACCAGCAACCTGCACGACCCGTCCACATCGTAATGCCAGGAGTTGCCGAAGAACAGGAGAGGAGCGACGCCACCAGCAGAATGACAGGATAAACCAGCAAAGGGGAATCAACCCCCAGTTAGAGCACACTATCACACAAGTGCTTACCCAGTATGGTTTTGTTCAACCAGCGCCAACCCAACCTCCTCAGCCACATGCCACCGCCCCTCTTCCTACTTGTGATTTTGTAAATGGAAGTCTTATTGGGCAGAAACCAGAGCTGTTTAATGGCGATAGGACTAAAGCCACCAGGTTTCTGAGCGACTTCACCAACCTCTGGATGTGCAACAATAATAATGCAAATGTTGCAAATCCATATCAACGCACCTCTCTCCTCATGATGTTCATCCAAGGACCTGACGTCAAAGCTTGAAAAGCCAAGAAACTCCGTCAACTTCAAGAGGATGTCCAGAGCGGAGTATATAGATGCGACGATGAGGACATTTGGCTCGACTTCCGTCGTGACTTCCTTACACAGTTTTCCGACGTCGTGGCCAAGGAGAAAGCCCTGCAGGAAATTAACAGACTAGGACAAACGTCCATGGGAGAAATCGACCAATACATCACCAAGTTTGATGAACTGATCGACAAGCTCTGCTGGAGCCGCACTGATGACGCGATCGTTGAAAAATTCAAAGAAGGATTGCAGAAATCTCTCCTCCAAAGGATCCTCAACTGTGACATATGGCCTGAATCCCTCGAAGAATGGCAGGCCGCCGCACGATGCAAAGCCCATCACGCTGCTTACCAAAGCGAAGTCCTATCCGGACGCAGTAATTGGAACATGCCCATGCGTGACGTGAAGCTGAAATTCCTGTTCAAAAATGCCAAGAAAAATAATCAGCACCAAAACAAAAAGAAACAGGAAGACGACAATGCTATGCAAGTCGACGCCGTCCAAATAAAACCGCTCACTGATAAAGAACAAGAACAACTGAAACGCGAAGGCTGCTGTTTCCACTGCAAGAAACAAGGCCACATGCCTCAAGCATGCCCCCTCAGAAACCAACCAAATACCATCCAAACCACCACACCGCGCGGCGCTACAAACCCACCGCCCAAAGCTGTCCGAGAAGCCACTATAGAAGAAGTCAAAGAAGAAGTAAAAAAGGATGAGGTGGAGGACCTACTAGCACACATCACCTGGATGAAGTCCGAAGATTCTGACAAGTTTTATACCTGACTTGTTGAAAGGACTGCGAAGGAGGTTGGCCAAGAATCGGGTTTTTGATGTGCCGAAGCCTCATAAGCCATGGCTAAGGCAAATTCTTGCACTGTATACTTATGCTCTGTAGATTCACAATCTATTTCTCTTGACCTGTCGAGCGGTGCGAATAAGGCTGGACAAATTCTTATTGACAGCGGTGCTACAGATAACTGTATGCACCCTGGAATGGCAAAACGATTGGGCATATACCCGCGCGACCTCGTTATTCCACGACAAATCATAAACGTCGATGGAACTGAAAATAGAGCCGGAACCATCACTCAGTATTTTGACGCTCAAATAACCTTGGGAAAACACACCAAAAACCAAAGGTTCTATATCACCGATGTAGGGACAGATCGCGCCCTTCTCAGCTTCACCTTCCTGCGCGCGTTTAACCCCATAATCGACTGGGAAGCCAAAACCCTGGATGGAACCCAGAACATTAGTCTTGATGCCACAGGAAATCGTTTTGAGGAGGTTTGAGCACTGCAAGCATTAGCATTAAAAACCTGTGGGCAACTCACAAAGGGAGAAGAGATATGGGTCCGTAAGGCCACATTCGCTCAACAATGGGCAGGATGGGGGACACATACTCACGTCTGCCAGTGGAGTCCTTGTGCTCACCCAGAGCCCAGAGTGAACACAAGCGTGAGTTCGATAGGCAGGTTCGTGACGTATAAGTCATGGTCACACCCACTCAAGGTGAGGTCCAATGTGCCAGGTAGAAAAAAAACCTAGTATGCGCACCGACGCTCTCTTAAATGGGAGGACACATGCTCCCGTCTGCCAATGGAATCATTGAGTTGGCCAATTCTGGGTGCTCCGCTTCAAGCCTGTGAACATGTCTGTACCAAAGTGCCACAGCACTGTGGTTCCCTCCACCACAATGGTGGCATTGCGAGCAAGTCCCATAAAGCCAGACCGTTCACCCGCAAGTGTCCCTGGTACCATGGACTCTTCAATTACGGGGCTGGGCAGCGAAGTGGTATGTAGTGCGCATTACTCCCATGCCAACAATGTACACCCATCCGCAGCATGAACTTGCTTCAACTGCACTGGCTAGCAGGCACTGTGACGTGCTTGAAGTGATATTGCACAATTTGTAACATAGGGCGAGAAAGCCTGCTCAAGGGTGCTATTACGGCAGGTTTCCCTTTTCTTCCTGTGTGAACCAGCAGTGGACTGGGATTGGTGGTGATTAAGCCAAGAGCAATATGGTCATACCTGCTATAGTCCGCCAACCAGCATCACGCAGCTGTGGCTATCATGTCCAAGCATCTGCTGTATTCCTTTCCTGAAGTTCCTTCTCCATAGTATTCATGATGTCCCAGGCAGACCTATATTTAAAGCATATTTTCATTCGTTAGAAAACAGGAGTACATAGATGTATGGGTGTACCACTATCGCCTTCACTGGGTCTGAAAGCCGGCTATTCATATGGTATAGGCCTTTTTTTGTGAAGCTATTTGTTTGTTCCCCAAAGGTGTGCCTATTAAAAAAGTTCCCAGGGACCCTTGATAAAAGTCTGACCTTTTTGGTCACTGTGACCCATCAAAGTGTCCTGACAGTGGTTATTTGCAATGCTGGGTGGAAGATGGTCGGAGGGAAAGAAAAGAGCATTGACAGAACAAGATAGTCCCACAGATCATGTGTTTGTCCAATCTTACACCATACCAAAGGCTTCTGGTGGTGCAGGAAGACATGTTGGACAGGAGGACAATCAAACATTGAACATCATCAGAAATTTTCATTTTAAACTCTGCAACTTGCACCACCAGTTGCACAGCCCAGTTATGATCCAATCTGATTGGGTGTGATAATGATCAGGCATATGCCAGTGCACAATAGCACCACTTGCACTGCACAACTGCATGGGAATTGGCGTGACTGTGGACTGATCACACATGAATTAACTTGGCATGACTTGATGTGTCATGGCTTGGCTTGGCTTGGCAGTCTTGGCTGACTTGGTGAAGTCTGCAAAGTTTGCAAAGCAGCCCAAGTTGACGGCAGTTGCCAAGTCCCCCAAGTCATTGATCCATCCCATTATTTTAGGCTGGCTATGGCTCCCAGCAAACTCAGTCCCTTTTTAAATCAGGATTATAACCAGATTTTTATCATGCAATGCATACAAAGTACTATTTGAAACCCTTATAATCTCTAGCCAATAAGCCACTTAGACCATAAATGATACCCTCAGGACAGTAATTTCTTATCTCAGTTCCGCTTGTGGACACTCCCTTCATGTGTGATGTAGCACCATGACTTCAAGTCATGAAGCATGTGACTCCGTATGAGTCACATGATCCATCTGAGATCTCTACTATGTTCCGGTACTATCTGACTCATTCTAGTGATTCTTAAAGCATTCCAACTTTACATGACTCGACTTAGCACAACTTGTATATAAACTCGTAGTCTGTAGCACTCAAGCCTCAAGCTTGAGTTGAATCATACTTTGTGCCTTTCACTTTGAGTGATCAAATCCCACAAACTAAGTCTATCAACTTGAGTTTGTAATCCCTTGTTTCACTCATGTGTTTCTAAGTCTGTCTTATCAGACCTACGACTCACACACATTACAATAAAGGCATAGGCTTATCAGTATATCATTGGCTAAAATACTGACTCCTTCACTGTTGTGTTAGGTAGCACTCAAGAGGGTGGCGATGGTGTGCTCCATGGGATTCAACATTCACAAGCACGGCCTAGCAATCAAGTACTGTACATTGTAGTTGGTACGAATATGAGATAAATGCAACAACCTGTTTGAGCTGTGTGTGGGAAATGAGATTGCTGGTGGGGAACAGGAAAATAGAAGGGAATTAGTATGGTGTTAAAAATTTGGATATGTATGGTACTAAAGTGGAGCAAACTACAGCAAGATGAGTGGCACGAGTTTGATTCCAACACATAGGGTAAATGGGAGAACACAGCTCCTGCTTTAATGTGCCTTATTGTCTGCCATTGGGTGGTTGTGCTAGTGTGAGTATCATCTTATATGCCAGTGAGGTGTGAGGGTCTTTGTGCCTGCATCCTGCATTCACTTCATGTAGCCGCAGGTGGTGGCTTCTTCAGCTTGCATACCTGACACCACATAGTGTGTTCCATAAGTCATTGTATGATGGTACTGATAGTCAGCTCATTGGATGCCTGCAGAGCATAGTTGACCTCGAAGCCTCAAATATAGCATGGGTTGAACCCATGCTATATGCTGTATACATGCCCTAATTTGGCAGCCCCAGAGTGCCCAGAGTGCTTCCTCCACATGCCTCAGTTTACCTGATAAGGAATACTAATAGCACTGCTTACAGCGGTTTTACAAATAGTAGGGAATCGAAAAAAAAAAGGCTGTATGTACCTATTTGGCTTCTATTTGCATCAGCTTGGCTTGCGACTTTTCAACAACGAAATAATGAGGGGAATTTCAGAATAAAATATGTACATTCTTCTATTTGTCACAGTTTGCACACAACTTTCTAATGTCAAGAAGATTGCAAATCTCCTCGACACTGAGCCCCTGCTCATGGTGAAGAACAGGAACCTTGTCCTTTATGTCTATGGTGACAGTGCAATATGGCATGAGTGGTCGACAATGGTATTGGAAAAAAAAACTTATTTGGGGTTACAGCCAAACTGTAACAAATTACAGCCAAGACATATTTTACTCTGGAATTCCCTCATTATTTTGTTTTTGAAAAGTCACAAGCCAAGCTGATGCAAATAGAAGCCAAATAGGTACATACAGCCTTTTTTTTTTTTGATTCCCTACTATTTGTAAAACCGCTGTAATTGGCTGACACGTGCATTGCACATTGTTAGTTATTCAAAGTACTTTTTGTTACACAAACAAATAGAGTACTTGTATGGTATAAAGGGTGGTCATATGAGCTGGTGGCTATGGTAATCAATAAATTTGTTAACATAAAAGTAAGGAAACACATCAAGAGACGTATGTGCTGTGAGCTTCTTTGAAACGAAATCCTTGCCATAGAAGCCGATCAGATGAGCTGCTCTGATCACAGTATCTAAGAGAATAACAGCATAGGAATGGGAGCTATCCATATCGCCCTTCTCAACTATCCACATGTTTGTGGCTTCATCAGGCTGATCCCCTATACAAGTGAACCAGGATATGAGAGCACATGGGTAGATAGTGGAACCATATTTGAAAGAAAAAAGGATCCAAACTTGTGCAACCTCTATTCCATCCATGCCAGTTCTGGGAATTGATTGCTCAGTATTGATGAAATTGCAGTCGTACCATGCAGGCCCATTCCTCCATGAACTAACAGCATGAATCCTTTCGCGTCCCATACCATGGATGTTGGATAGATCACTTGGGGCATGGTGGATGGAAAGGGCAGAAGTGAAAATTGATATTTTGCCATTAAATGTGGGAAGGTGCATGGTTTCAGTATCCACTTGTTGGCCACAGAGTTGAGTATGAAGGAATTTTGTTAGAAGAAGGGGAAAATCAGGCATGTTCAGAAGATGAGCGACTTCTGAGACATGATGTGTTCCAACTACTCAGTATGTGGTGAGTGTGTCCAATGGACTATCATAAAGACTTTGCACTCACTTTTTTTTGTAGCCAAAGTCACACTTGCAGTAACATCGTCATCAATTATTGGTTCATCTTGATTGTTGTTAGTGGGATTGGTTTTGGCATTATCATTTCCCTCATTCATGCCAGTATCATGAACATTCAATTGTGCATTTTGCAACACAGATTGTCCAGGAAGCAATGATCCTATTGCTGTGGTAGAATAAGTACATACATGGGTGATAAGCATATGGCATATCACCTCCAATCTGCCCTAAAGGAATGTTGGGATCATCATTAGGATCTAGCATCCCACAAGCTGTGAAGTCTACATGTGTAACCGGCCGTGGGTGAGCATTCAACTGCTCGCGCTCATGTAAGTTCAGGAACCGGCCCAGAGTCTGTTTAGTCTGCATAGTTGTGTGTTCTTGTGTGCGCCTGAGGCACTGTACTATACTTCTTGGTTATATTTTGTCCTTGTGACGCTCCCACATATGGTTCCTATTGTTCTTCAGGAATCACATGCTCCCTAGGACACTTATTGTCCTATTGACATCCCCTTTTAGACGTAACCATTGTCCCTTTCTTGTGTCTCCCATTGTTCCCAGTTCCAGCTTATTGTTTCGTCCATAAGGAGTACTGTACACAGCCCTGGATCCTAGGATCCCCTCTCTGTATAAATAGGGACTCATAGCTACCTTGTACTGGCAAGTTGAGTCTCCTGTCAATCACAGTGACTTACTCTTTACTCTACTTCTGCACTAAGGGGTGGCTACAGTGTTGCAGCACTGTAAGCGGGAACCCAGTCTATCTCTATTAGTCTTCTAAGACACTACAGAGTCTTAGCTATAGTCTTTTGTTGCTGTCAAACCCTTGGCGGTGACATTAGACTCAACTTTCTTCAAAACGGCTAGCGGTTCCAACAGAGAAGGAACTATCGTCCACTGGAGAGAAGCCACAACCGGACGACCAAACTCTCAAGTACAGGAGATCGACATATCTCACCCACGAAACGGCGCTGAACACCCTATTCTGGTGCTACTAGACCAGGACCTAAAAGTCAAAGAGAACTCCCCACAAGTGTGCTACTATAGAGGAGGGTGGTACCAGGTCGATTGGAACGACGAACAAGAACGATACGAACTAGGGAGACACTACAAAAGACTTAGTGATTATGATCTCAAGGATCCACCAGACGACGCCCCCTCATCAGAAGAGGGAGAAGGCGAAGAACTGAACAAACAAATCAGACTTGCACCGATCCAGGAAAAGCTGAAGACCAGCCCTACCGCGTCCGAGCATAACACCCCGGTACACATGCACACACCGATCCGTACCTTCCACCCAGCCCCAGAAATTCCCCTAGGACCCTTACTAGAAGGAAACCCAATCCCCAGCATTGTTCAAACCATGTCTACACAGACACAAACGGCGACTCATGCGGCCACAGCGGCCGCCACCCAACCAGCACAAGCAAACATGACAGTGGCAGAAAGACTACAGCAAAGTATGCATCAGGCCCTAAGGAAAGGCCCCCCAGCAGGAGGGCCAGGTGGACCAGGAGGCCCAGGAGGACCTGGCGGAGGACCAGGAGGCCCAGGGCAACCAGCAGCCGCACAAGCCCCAATACAGGTCCCAGCTGACGTTAAGGCCATGGGACAACTTCCCCAGGTCTGTACTGGAGACAGGTCCAAAGCGGACGACTTTATCGAAGAAGTCAAAGCATACTTCCGAGTCAACCATGGAGTAGCAGGTTACGACTCCCCGTACAAGAAAGCGGCATTCACCCTCACATTGATCAAAGGGGAAGAGCCAGCACAATGGGTCAGAGATATGGGAAGCTGGCTAGACGGTCTTACGCTCCCAGCAGACAACATCCCAGCCCTCTGGGATCAATTCCTCACAGAATTCGCAGACCAATTCCAAGACACCCAGAGTGTTCAAAAGGCTAGAACCCAGCTAGGAGACTTGAAAATGCAAGGCAACCGATACGATGAATATATCGCCAGATTTGAAAGTCTCCTCAGAAAAGCAAACTACACTGTAGGGAGCGAAGAAACCTACAACATGCTCCTGCGTGGGATACCCCGAGAACTACTCGAGAAAGCCCTAGTCCCACTGTACCCGACAACCTACATGGAGTTGAAAGAACGAATCAAACTCCTTACCCAAGCCAAAACCACCATTGAAGGCATCGTGAAGTCCCTCAGCATGGGGAATGCGTACTGAGCCCTCAACCCCCAGCCCAGACGACCTTTCTTCAATTCAGGAGGATGGCAGAACAACCAATGGAGGCCCGCGCCACGCCCTCCATTCAATTCCTCCAACGCCCCTAGGACGATGAACAATGTCCCGGTCCCAATGGACCTCAGCAGAGGGCGTGCACCCAACAATTGGAGAGGAAGAGGAAAAGGAGGAAACTGGCGCCAGGGCCAGAGCAGCCGAGGAAACGTAACGGGGTTCGGGGATGCCAATGCATGCTTCAACTGTGGCATAGTGGGCCACTACGCCAGGAACTGCCCCAGCAAACCCAAACAAGCCCTCCAAAACATGAGGTGGAATGGCAAAAACCCAGCCAACCAAGCCAACCTCATAGACTTCGATGAAGACCAAGAGATGGGAGACGTCGAGGAGGACTCGGTGGCAACTGTACGCGCCCATCTCCAAAGGATGACGATGGAAGACCAACAATGGTTGGCAAAGGAAATGGGAGCCTCAGAGGATTTTCCCACTGCCTGATTAGGTCGGCACTACTCAGGCGAATCAATAGCGACGATGTGTATATGTCAAATAGGAAATCAATGACAGTTCGCTTCTACACACGATCGATTGCAAAAAGAGCTGAAGCAATAGCATTAGTGGACTCAGGGGCCACTGAAAACTTCATGAACCTGTCCTATGCACGATGGCTTAAGCTACCCATCAAGAAACTAGCCAAGCCAAGACCCCTGTACAATGTGGATGGCACACAAAACAAGAGTGGCTCACTCCAGTACTACACCGACTTGCAGCTACGAACGGGTAACCAAAAAACAAATCACAGATTCTTCCTGTCGGATCTAGGGGAACATAAAGCCATCCTAGGATACCCTTGGTTCGCCGCCACCCAGCCAAAAATTGACTGGAAAAGAGGATGGATTGATATGAGCCATCTCCCCATTGTCCTCTCGGCCCCAGACGTGGCCAAAGCACAATATGTCCCAAGGACCAGGAATATACCACGACCGGTAAAAAGACAGCAGCCACAATACTTCCTAGGAAGGATTACCATCGGCACCGCAAGCGAAACAAAAGAAATCAAGGTGCCAGAAGAATACCAGAGACACTCGAAGGTATTCAGCGAAGAGGAATCTCAGAGACTTCCTCAGTACACGGTCTGGGACCACGCCATTGAATTACTACCAGGAGCACCAGCCTCACTGCCAGGATGACTACTGCCCCTCACGCAACTAGAAAAAGAGGAAGTCCACAAGTTTGTCAAAGACCATCTAAAAAGGGGGACCATCCATGTCTCCAAGTCTCCCTATGCAGCAAACTTCTTCTTTGTGAAAAAGAAGGATGGGAAACTGAGACTGGTGCAGGACTACAGACCCCTCAATAAGTGGACGAAAAGGAACAGAAACGTCTCACCCCTAATTCCTCAAGTAATAGACCGACTAAGTGGATGCACCCTCTTCACTAAATTCGACGTGCGTTGGGGGTACAACAACATCCGGATCAAGGAAGGGGACGAATGGAAAGCAGCGTTCCTAACCCCAGAAGGTCTTTTTGAGCCGACCGTCATGTTCTTTGGACTGACCAACTCACCCGCGACATTCCAAATGATGATGAACACGATCTTCAGACCAGAAGTCGGAGAAGGATGGCTATCGGTATACATGGACGACCTAGCAATTCATACGGCAAGGCTTCCGCACAAAACAGAGGAACAGCACAAACACAGGCATAGGGAATACGTCCATAGGATTCTAGACAAGTTAAAGGCACACGATCTCTACTTAAAGCCGGAAAAGTGCGAATTTGAGAAAGACGAAATCAAATACCTGGGAGTCAACATAGGAAAGGGCAGGCTTCAAATGAATGCACAAAAACTACAAGGAGTAGCCGACTGGCCACAGCCCAAGAAAACCAAGGATGTACGAAGCTTCTTAGGATTCACGGGGTACTACCGGTATTTCATACCTCACTACTCAAAAATCGCCAGACCACTCCTCGACCTCACAAAGAAAGCTACACCTTGGCACTGGGGAGAACCGCAGCACAGAGCATTTGAGACCCTAAAGACCCTCATGTGCAAAAGTCCAGTGCTCAAACAACCAAACTTTGATAAACAATTCGTGCTTCAAGTGGACGCCTCGGCATACGGCCTGGGGGCCGTACTCTCGCAGGAGGGAGAACACCTTACTCCCACATTGGCAAAGCGACACAAACCCATTCTCCACCCCATTGCCTACTACTCAGCAACCTTTACACCTACCGAACGAAACTACGACATCTATGAAAGGGAACTGCTAGCCATCATGAAATCTCTAGCACACTGGAGGCAATACCTAGGGTGGACCAGGACCCCCCTCATCATCCGTACGGACCACGCAAATCTTCAGTACTGGAAGTCTCCAAAGAACCTAAACAGAAGAACAGCACGCTGGCATGCAGACTTACAAGAGTATGACTTCACCTTAGAGTACATCCCGGGGAAGACGAACACAGCAGCAGACACACTCTCTAGGCCACCAGGAGCGGACCTCGGAGAAGAAGACAATAAAGCGGTCACCATCTTCCCCCCAGAAAGAATCAGCGCAACTAAGTCGACGCATACAACTGAGCGGGGACAAACCATAATCCCCAACGTAAAAGAACTGAAAAGAGCCATCGTGTCCCACGCCCACGATCACCCTACGGCAGGGCACCCCGGCAGAGACGAAACTCTAAGAAAGGTGCAGTCGACACACTGGTGGCCAGGGATGAAAACCTGGATAGCAGAGTACATCAAGGGATGCACGACATGTCAACAATCCAAAATTCTGACTCACAGGAAGAAAGTCCCACTGTTCTGCATCCCCACACCAGAAGGAACAATGCCCTTCCAAAGCATCGCAATGGACCTCATCACTGGTCTACCCCTGAGCAACGGGCTAGACGCAATCCTAACCATAGTGGACCAGGGATGCTCCCGTGCAGCCATATTCCTTCCCTGCAACATGACGATAACCGGCCCAGGAATTGCGTGGCTATACCTCAAACATGTATATCCATGGTTCGGACTCCCCAAAAAGATGTTTAGCGACCGAGATCCGCAGTTTACGTCGCATTTTGGAAAAGCACTAACCAAACGACTGGGCATCCAGCAAAACCTCTCAATGGCGTTCCACCCCCAGACAGATGGGCTGTCAGAGCGAAAGAACCAATGGGTGGAACAATATCTGAGACTGGTAACAGCAGGACAACCCAAAGACTGGACGGAATGGCTCCCAGTCGCAACGGCGGTACACAACAACCGGAGAAATAGCACCACTGGGCTATCGCCCAATCAAATCCTTTGGGGGTACGAACCAACGCTACACCCCATGGACACTGATGTCACCAGCAATGAAACGGCCGAGACCAGAGTCCAGATGATGGAAGAGGCAAGGCAACGAGCAATCCAGGCCATAAACGAGAAGGCAAAACAGGTCCCATCGGCACAATACAAGGCCGGAGACCAAGTATGGCTCGAGGCAACCAACTTGAAACTCCCACACCAAGGGTCCAAATTAAACCCGAAACGATATGGCCCTTTCAAAGTACTAAAAGGGGTATCCCCGGTTGCCTATCTGCTGGACATCCCCGCCTCGTGGCAGATCCACAATGTGTTTCATGCCGGGCTACTTACCCCGTATAAAGAGACAAACGCACACAGCCCAAACTTCTCCCGACCGCCACCTGACCTCGCGGGAGGGGAAGAACAATACGAAGTGGATCAGATCAGAAATCACCGATTCCACGGAAGACAAAAGAAGCTCCAATATTTGATAAAGTGGCGGGGCTACCCCGAAAGTGACAACACTTGGGAACCAGCTGACCAAGTATTTGCCCTGGATCTCCTTCGGGAGTATCACAAGCGCCGGCCCTTGAGGAACATAAAAGGGAAGCAGAAACCCCCGGCAACAGCAACCGCCTTTGCAGCTTTTACCCCACACTCCCCCTCCACCATAGCTCTCACAGAGGAAGAACTACGATGTCTAGCCCATCCAGCATGTCCTCTCCACTCCCGGTCCCAGCACCGCGTATCCCCGGAAGCCTTGAGCCAATGGAACTCGAGCACCCAGGAGAGGTGGCGCCCACCTCAGAGACCTCTAGGGGCGCCCCGGAACCTCTCACCGTCCCCGCCTTTGCCCTCGGCCCCAGCCGTATCCCCATTCCAGGCCCACTCCACGACCTGGACACCAACGACCATTGGGAGGGGCCCCTCTCCCCCGCCACCGTATCAGCCGTCATTGATGGCCACGCGCACCTCACCGCCCCCCAGCTACAGAAGCTCGCCAAGGGCCTCGCCGTCACCATCCAGCAGCGGACGCACGACGCCCAGCTCCAGCTCAGTGCTCTCAGACGAGAGCTCAATGATACTAACAGGGAGCGGCTCCTCCTCAAGGAGCGCGTTAAGGTCCTGGAGGAGCCCATGGAGTGCCCGGAGGGCTACGTGGAGAACGACGGACACCTTCCAGAGCTCACCATCCCCACAGAACAGGGCGAGCAGCTCGCCCATTTCATCAAGCAGCTGGACGACGGGCGGGTGGCAGGACTCCCAGCCGGGGCCACGAGCACGGCTGACGCGTGCATCGTCGACCTCTATCTCTATGCGCGGCAGGACTCCCGCGACTACCCCCTCGAGCCGATTCCCCACTGGCTCTGAGCCAGGCTCTGGGGGGACCATGTCGACTACTGGCCTCTGGAGGAGGCCCTCATCGAGCTCGATGACTGGAGTATCCACGCAGAGGTCCTCCGCTACCGCCGATATGACCAGGAGGGGGATAGGCTCAGCCGGGAGATTAAGTGGCTGGAGGCAAATCACCGGGCCATTGTTCAGGCCAAGAACGCCTCCGAGGAACACCTCATCGCCGCGTGACTCGCGGATAAGGTCAAGCACATCGGGGTGGTCGACTTCAAACCCCAGCTAGCACGACGATCAGCATTAAAGAACGGACGAGGACGTCCTTTCTAGCGGAGAGGTGATGTAACCGGCCGTGGGTGAGCATTCAACTGCTCGCGCTCATGTAAGTTCGGGAACCGGCCCAGAGTCTGTTTAGTCTGCATAGTTGTGTGTTCTTGTGTGCGCCTGAGGCACTGTACTATACTTCTTGGTTATATTTTGTCCTTGTGACGCTCCCACATATGGTTCCTATTGTTCTTCAGGAATCACATGCTCCCTAGGACACTTATTGTCCTATTGACATCCCCTTTTAGACGTAACCATTGTCCCTTTCTTGTGTCTCCCATTGTTCCCAGTTCCAGCTTATTGTTTTGTCCATAAGGAGTACTGTACACAGCCCTGGATCCTAGGATCCCCTCTCTGTATAAATAGGGACTCGTAGCTACCTTGTACTGGCAAGTTGAGTCTCCTGTCAATCACAGTGACTTACTCTTCACTCTACTTCTGCACTAAGGGGTGGCTACAGTGTTGCAGCACTGCAAGTGGGAACCCAGTCTATCTCTATTAGTCTTCTAAGACACTACAGAGTCTTAGCTATAGTCTTTTGTTGCTGTCAAACCCTTGGCGGTGACAAGCCTTGCACTGTCACCAGTCAAAGCAATTGCAGAGCTGGTGTTGGATTTTGGTTCCAGTTTCTGCATAGTTTGTGTGCCCGCTGTCACCTCTTTCACTTTCCGTCTCCCCCTCTGTTCGCTCTATGATCACCCCTCCCTTTTTGTTTCCCTTTCATGCTCTACATCACAGTCTGTGTGGGACTTCGTACGATACGTCTCGGATGGCCACTTAAGATACAGGATTGGATGTATATAAAGCTCACCATTTTGATTGCTGCAAATGTAGACCGGTCGAACGTGCCTGCGCCTCTCTCCTCTTCTGGTGTGATCTAAGACCACGGAACATGTCCATGACTTAAGTTCGCTTTGAGCCCCTTCGTTCTCCTCATCCCCTTCTCTCACACACCGCTGTTCCTGCACCTCGTTCCTCTTGGTTCCTTCACATCTTATATCTTAGTCCTACAGGGTTTTTTGCTTTCTGTGGTCAAACGAAACCTCCACGCAAGACGTTCACTCCTGCCTCTTCTGTTCCCGTTGCATATCTATCGTCTTGCCAGTCACCTTTGGCTTTGATTTTCAGCAAGGCGCTCACAGTGGTCTGCACACTGCTACACAGATTCCTGAGCTGGTTAGTACAACAATCAACGACCTGGTGGTAGCCTCTTGTGCATTGGTGATGGCTATATCATAACATAAACTTACTCTACATACCATGCCATAACGTGCCCGCATGCCCACAGTTGTCATGGCTTACCTTGTTGGAAATGTGAGTGCACGGAATGCGCAGATCTAGAGATCCGTGATAAGATATGATAAGATCATCGGACATTTCAGTTAGGTACACATACGTCGCCGTCCAGTGACACTAGTACTACAATGCTAGGCTTAATCCTGGTGTGTTTCAGCACACGCTAGCCGTTCCTTAGGCTGTAGACATACAGTATATATATATCGTAGTTAGCCATTTGGGCCCCTCAGTTCTAGTGCTTACAGTGCACACTGAGGTGAGCCATCCTATATTCCTAATATACATAGTTCTAGTGCTTACAGCGCACACTGAGGTTGATCGCATCCCTTGGAACTCAACCACCTAACATTATAGTTTGCAACAGGTTATGGGCCCTGCTCTTGCCTATTGAGATACCTGTCATTGCTGCTAAAAAGGTCCCTGCCACGTCATGTCTACGATTACAATCCTCCATGCCAGTATCCCCTACCTCCACCCCCATGGCGCCAACTGGGCCATCTTTGCCAGATGCTTCCGAGAAGCAATGAAAGCCACTCACTTTTGGGGTCACTTCGACAGCACTAAGCCATGCCCTAGACCCAAGAAAGCTGGCAAACCCACAAGCGCTGAAGTTGACGCGGCCAAGGAATGGGAGTATCAGGACGCAGTGGCTGGCTACTTGCTGGGCCTATGCCTCCCTGATATCATTGCCATCCGCCTAGCCAGTTGTGTTACCGTGCACGACCAATGGGAAGTCGTGGCCAGCCAATTCCAGGCCAAGAGCGCATACGTGCAGGCAGATCTCCACCAGTCTTTCCTGGAGATGCACTGCAGGAAGGGGGAGGATGTCCGAGAGTTCCTTGGAGACCTCTGCTACAAGAAGGAGGAGTTAGCGGCTGCAGGGGTGCATATCACAGAGAAGGAGTATGAGTATACCATCCTTCACGGCATCCCATCCGAGCTCACCACCTTCGCATCCCGCCTCCTATCCGCAGCACTCATCCAATGGTGCCAGTACAGTCGACCTTGACACCCTCATCAACCAGATTTGTGAGGAGGCCGACCGGCTGAAGACGAGGCACACGGGAGGGAAACAAGGGAGGACAGAGCTGAAAACTGAAGAGCTTTTTGTGACCACAGAATCCGAGAGACAGAGGCGACACAGGGGCAAGTGCCGGAAGTGTGGTGAAGAGGGCCATTGGGCCCGCGAGTGTTGCACCCCGAAGAGGGAGGGGAATGTGACTGCACCAGCTGCACAGGCATCGTCAGGGGCAACAGCGCTGCCCAAGGCCCGGTATGCAGGCGAAACCCACACCGTCCTGCCAATTGAAGTCGCTGGAGAGATCTGGATGGCCAAAGAAGAAGAGGTCGCTCATGCGCAAATGGTTGATGCAGAGCCAGACCCAACTCGAGGCCACCTTGAGGACCAGAAAGAGGTTGCTCACGCGCAAATGGTTGATGCGGAGCTGGACCTGACCTGGGGCCTCCTAAAAGATTCAGTTGCGGATGCTCACATGCCACTTGTCAGCATGGAGCCGGACCTGTCATTTGGTGAACCGGACAGTCTGAAAGAGGTTGCTCACACGCAACATGTCAGTGTGGAGCCAGACCTGCTGCTTGGCGAACTGAATAGTCCGAAGGAGGTCGCTCACGTGCAACATGCCAGCACGGAGCCAGACCTGTTCCTTGGCGAACTGGACAACCTTGAAGACCATGCTTGCGTGCAACCCATAGGCACGGAGCCAGAGGTCTTGCTGGACACAGAGTGCGACTGGCTGGAGGAAGTTGAGGAGGTGGAAGAGGCGGAGACCGCCGAGGCGATCGCAGCTGTCAATGAGGAAAAGGATCCTCGCGTTGACCTGCAAGGGCCTGGAGTCAGCCACCTTACCATGCTCGAGGGGACAAATGCCCCTACCCTCGCATTGCCAGCATCGCCGGACCAGCCCATCCTGTTGAGGACAGAAAGCCTGTCGAGGTCACCAGCCGTTGGAACTGGGACGCAGGCCACTGGAGAGCCAAGGGGCAGTATTGACTTGAAGCCACTGCCGCTCGATCCACCACCACCGAATGGGGCTACAAAACCCCCTTATAGCAACGTGCCCAAGCAGATCCAAGCCCCTACCCAAGTGGAAAGGCCGTCGGAGTCGTTCCAGGCCAAGAAAACGCAGCGTGCGACTAGGCATGATAGCCAGGGGTCGGCGCATGTAGTCGAGGGCGAGACACCCCTCGGGATGGCGCATGGGCGCCCTCCTGATCCCATAGAACCATACACAAGATGCTCCACCACCTGGGAGCAAGTCTCCATCGACCCGAAGGCCTTTGCCCGTGTATGTCAGGCACGGGAGCCTGTCCTCGATGACGGTACTGGCACGCTCCTTGACCCTTGGCCCAGTCTGGGCACCGAGCATACTGACTCAGACGTCTATTTTGAGGCGTCAGCTCTGCTCGAGGGGGAGCAAAACTTTATCTTACCGAACATGGACAGCGAGCAGGCTGTCACCCCCAAAATCATTTCATTTCCATCTTCGCCCCCTGTGCTCTTACCATCCGACACCCTCGAACACAATTTGAAGCCCGGGGAGGGAGTGGAGTCCGAAGGACACAATGCCGCGCAGCATCCCGCACACTTGAAGCCGCCTGACCATGTTTCTGAGGACCTGGACGAAGCAGGGAGGGTGCAGCAGGAAAACGCTCCTGCCATAGTTGGTCACCCCCAGCTTGGATTTGAAGTCGAAGTCGGCAGCATCAAGGCGCCGAACCCACGCACGGTAGAGGCCAAGCGCAGGGCCAAGGGACCCCCGCAAAGACACGCTACCGAACGCGGGCGCAGGCCTGCTCCACCACCACGAGATGCGGTGCGCAAACCTGACCCAAGCGTCTTGAAGGACGCAGGCACTTGCAAGCCTGGAGGTGTGCTGATTGCCCTGAAGAGAGCCGATCCTGGGCGTCTTGAGGGAGGCATGTCGCACCGTGAGGGTGAGCCAGCCATCTTGACGAATGCCACTCCCGGAAATCTTGAGGAGAAGACACAGCACATTGAGGGGGAGTACTTGGAAGGCTTTGAAGAGCCCCAGAGACTCCATGCCAAGGCTGCAGCGCAGAGTCCACGGGCATCGTCACCCGCCAACAAAGAGGCACCCTCCGCACACAAAAACCAGATCAGTATGGCTGGCATCGAAGAGACCGATGGCCACGCACCTTTACACCCCCTTTCTATCATCTTGGGCCACTTTTGGAGTGGCCACATCCATTCGTTTCGAGCCCGAATGCATGGGCGCTGCCGTTGTCATCATCGTTGGAAGGACAAAGGCTTGTAGTGGAACTGGTGGGCAAGTCACGTGTCACCGTCACACACATCACACGCGTGTCGCACCAACGCCCAGCCCACTGGCACACAAAAGGCCACCAACGTGTTCATCTGTGCACCCCCATCAATGCAACATTTCGTTCCAGTCCCAGACTATGCGCAAAATGAGGGGGAGTGTTGGAAATGTGAGTGCACGGAATGCGCGGATCTAGTGTCACGATTCCACTTTAGGACTATTTCTCTTTGTTTCCCCTTTCCGTACGATATGACGTCACCCTCCTATTGTTCTCCATTTCTGGCCGAGTCTCATTGTTCCCCTCTTATATCACAAAAACCCATTGTTACATCGATTAGGACAGTTTACCATTGTTCCCCCGTTTTGTACAACAATAGTGCCCCCATCTATATAAACCGTAGTAACTCCAAAGACAAGCCTTAAGCTTGTTCTCCTGTGCAATACCAGGTTGTTACAAGGTCTTCAGGAAGGCTCACTGCTGCCTGTAAAGCGGTCCTTGTGTCTCTAAGTCTTCTAGCCACTTGTGAAGTGCTAGCTTTCTATCCTCAGTCAGAGGCGACCAGATCCCAAACCCTTGTCAGTGTACGCGCGTCGCATCACGTGACCTTCCGACTTAGTCAAATCCGACTCGAACCATTGACACGCCGGCCTGGGTGTGACATTAGAACAAGCTTCTGAACAAATCGAATTGCAACAGAAAGACTAGTACATCATGTCTAGTTCTAAAGGGAAACTCTCAGATAATGCGGTAGCACGAGCGCTGCTCTGATGTCCCTTCCAGATCACCCCGCGCGCCTCCAACAATCTATCCCTCTCACAAACAGTGAACGTTAGACACTGCGTGGCCGGTGAAGATAATGCCCCATGGGCAGGATACTACGCTTATATCAAAGGAGCCAAGCTAGCCATCGAAAACTTTGAAGGCGTATGGTTTGAAATCGAGCTGGACGGCCCCATCTTTTGAGCCGTCCGCGTCGCCCGCAATGGCCTAGGATTGGTTCACACTCCTAGCCGAGGAATAGACATGGATGCCCTTCGTGCATCCGGAGAACCGATACCGAGATCGCGCGCCCCATCTCGAGCCCCGTCGCGCGCCGCCAGTGTAGTCTCCGTGCCAGATCCGGATCAGCCTATGGCGCCACAACCTGTAACGTTCGCGGCACTCTGATCTTTAGACACAGAACGAGGACGCGAGCCGCCGCGTCACCCCAGAGGGACCGGAGATGACCCGGTCACGCTCGCAGATCTCGACATGCCTGAGATCCGGGCCGATAAAGATGAACGCATGGCAGGCGCACCACCCACAAAGTTTGACGGCGATCGCGCTAAGACCAGGTTGTTTTTAAGCAACTTCAATCGATTCATGATGATGAATAGATGTACTATGATTGCCAAGGACCCCTACGCGAAGAGTGCCTATTTCTTAGGCCTCCTAGAAGGCCCCAAGATCGACGCGTGGGTCATCCGAAAAAACGAATGGCTCGCCGATGTCGAGGATGACCCGAGCAAACTCCCATTTGGCATGACCCCTTGGCAGGTCTTGGAGCAGGAATTTAAACGATCATTTACAAACTATGCCGAGCAAGAAAAAGCCGGCAACGAGCTCCAGAAGCTCAAAATGACAGGCGGTGCGATCGACGAGTATATTGCCGCCTTTGAGAACCTAGGGGGACTTGCGAATATGGACTTGAATGATCCAGCTGCGCTTCGGATCTTCGTGCGTGGCCTCCCGAGAACTCTTGCCGAGGAATGTATCCGCCGCGACCGACCATCGAATTTCGAACAATGGGTCCGCTCTGCCCAGGAAGGCCACAGAGTTTGGCTGCAGACACAGGCCCTGTTCAGGGACTATTTCAGCCCCCAGCAACCCAGAAATCAAAGCCAAAACCAGAATTCTGGTAGAGGAAAGTGGTCCTGGGGTCACGGGGGAGGACAAGGATGGGGGGGAGGAAGCAACAACAATAACGTGCAGGCCGCGCGTCCTCGCCTTCCCCCACGTGACCCAAACGCCATGGACACTTCGGCCGGCGCCGCGCGAAAAGCCATGACCGAAGCTGACAAAGAAAAATGCCGAAAAGAAGGCCGGTGTTTCCAATGTAACAAACAAGGCCACGTGGCCCAGAATTGCCCGGACCGAAAGCCGGCGGCACGCTCTGCTCAGACGACGAGCGACGCTGACTCATCCGCGACTGCAGAAACTGGCCCGGAAGCGCCCAGAAACATGCCCTCCAAGATAGCCGGAGTCAAAAGTGTTATTATGGGTTTCTCAGAGGAGGAAAGAGATGCCTTTATCAAGGCAATGAATGAAGGCGAAGATGAACTGGATTTTCAAAGTGCCTGAGTGCGTCGGCTCTCACCCAGGCAGTAACACAAGACTCTGTATATAGGTGCAAGCATCGAGCAATAAAAACAACTACTCTTATGCACACCAAAAAAAAACGAGCCGATAAGGTTGCCCTTTTGGATACTGGAGCAACAGAATGTTTTATTCATCCACGAACAGTACAAGAATTAGCGCTTCAAAGCAAACTCCTTGACAGACCAAGAAAAGTCAAGAACGTCGATGGAACGCTCAATAAAATGGGCGACATTACCCACAAAATCACAATGACAGTAAAATGCGCGGGACTTGAAGCGTCTCATCAATTCTTAATAGCCGATATTGGAGAGGACAACCTCATTCTGGGATACCCATTCTTCGAAGCTGCAAAACCAAACATCGACTGGAGCAACGGTCAACTGATAGATACGGTTACCATCTCTACCAATGATGCCAACAAATGGAAGATGCAGAAGAAAGGAAGCTACAAAAACGCTACAGATTGGGTACGATCCATACCAGGATGGGAAGAAGGAGATGAGGTATGGATCAGGACCAACATCAAGAAGATGACGATAGCTCAACAACTTGCTATTGATGCTACCGATAAAACCAAACGAACCTGGCAAGAACTAGTCCCAACACAATACCACCCTTTCGGCAAAGTATTTTCAGAGGCAGCCTCTGAACGATTCCCTGAAAGACAGCAGTGGGACCACGCAATAGACTTGAAGCCAGACGCACCAGCATATATTGACTGCAAAGTCTATCCCCTATCCCCAAAGGAGAAAGAAGAACAGAAGGAGTTCCTCGCTACTAACCTACGACTCCAGAGAATACGACGGTCCAAATCACCTTACGCCAGCGGATTCTTTCTTATTCGAAAGAAAGACGGCAAGTTTAGACCAGTTCAAGACTATAGGAATCTGAACAAATGGACGATTCCTAACAAATACCCCCTTCCTCTCATCACCGACCTCATCCATGACCTCTCTGGCAAGAAACTCTTCTCCAAGTTTGACATCCGTTGGGGCTACAATAATATCAGGGTCAAAGAAGGCGATGAATGGAAAGCTGCCTTCAAGACTAGCGAAGGACTCTTTGAACCCACAGTAATGTTCTTCGGCCAAACAACTCACCCGCAACGTTCCAAACCATGATGGACGACATCTTTAGAGAAGAAATTGCTCAAGGATGGCTCAGAGTCTATATGGACGATGTTATCATAGCCACAGAAGATGACAAAAAAGTCCATAAAGAAAGAGTCAACCAATTCCTAACAAAATTAGCTTCACACGACCTTTATCTCAAGCCTGAGAAATGCCGCTTCCATCAAAAGGAAGTCGAATATCTAGGCGTCATTATTGGCAATGGCAAAGTACGCATGGACCCAATCAAGGTCCAAGGTATCGCAGAATGGCCTACACCTACGACTGTCAAAGAAACTCGTAGCTTCCTAGGCTTCTGCAACTTCTACCGAGCATTCATATCCCATTTCTCCGATAAAGCCAGACCATTAAATGACTTGACAAAAAAGAATACTCAATGGCGATGGACGGATAAGGAAAATGAAGCATTCCTTCAACTCAAAGATGACTGTACATCCTTCCCCGTTCTTCGCACTCCAGACTGGTCAAGATGCTTCATCATGGAAACTGATGCCTCAGGATATGCATTAGGAGTGGTGATCTCTCAAGAGTTTGAAGATGGTGTTCACCCCATTGCCTTCCACTCTCGTAGTCTCCAAGACGCCGAACGCAATTATGACGCATATGATAAAGAACTAGCTGGAGTTATCT
This sequence comes from Russula aff. compacta, assembly GCA_003313875.1. NCBI lineage: Eukaryota > Fungi > Basidiomycota > Agaricomycetes > Russulales > Russulaceae > Russula > Russula aff. compacta. Next base: position 530 of record QLOT01010827.1, on the reverse strand, counting down.
TCGGCTTCAAATGTGGCCGCCCCCTCTTTCTAGGCGCAGATCAACCTATTCTTATCCGTACTGACCACAAAAACTTACAATACTTTCGAGAACCCCACAAAATTACCGGATGACAGGCTCGCTGGATGGAATATCTCCAAGATTACGACTACATCTTGGAACACATCGCAGGAACATCTAACACAGTCGCTGACCTACTCTCTTGCCGCTCAGACCTTAACAAGGGGGTGAATACTGACGAACCACGTACACTACTTCCCAACCATCTTTTTCTCCGAAAAACTTTCCTAGAAGACGACCCTCACCTACGACGAAAAATCCTACAAGACGTCCATGATTCACCAGCTGGAGGCCACCCTGGTATCAGTAACACGTGGTACCTGGTGAAGAACAAATACGAAGGACCCAGACTACGCGAATTCGTGGAAGAATATGTCAAAGGATGTGCTCGCTGTCAAGAATCTAAAACAAATGTACATAGGATCAAATTACCACTTCACAGACTTGACACCCATGTAGAGCAAGGCCCT
>QLOT01010824.1:0-14237 GCA_003313875.1 Russula aff. compacta | reverse complement strand
GATGCAACCGGCCTGGAGTGGTGCTGTGCACCGCGCTCCTGTAAGTTCTGGAACCGGTCATGTAAAAGAAGTCGACGAGTCATGGTGGGGTGGTGAGTCACTGTGGAGTTGTGCTATTATTGTACGATACACGAGTCATTGTGGAGCGTTCTATTTACTATACCGGATCATGACTCACTGTGGAGTAGTTATTCTTAGAGTACCTAGTCATAGTGGAGTAATGCGCTGGCATAGCTATTCTTAGTACTTGTCCTGTAGTATAAGTAGGACTCCTTGACGTCCCTAAGACGGCAAGTTGAGTCTCCTGTCTCAATTCATATCGTTCCCCTTTCCTTTCCCCTTTCCCCCTTTCCCTCAGAGGAGTGGCTACTGCATTGTAGTGCAGCAAGCGGTAACTCCTACTCTATCCGTCGTCTAAGTCGCTGTGAGACTTAGCTCAACCTCTTGAAGAACTACTAGGCAACTATTAACTTGGTCTATTGTTGCAGCCAAATCCCTTGGCGGTGACATATAACATGCCAATGACACCAGCTGCGTCCTACTCCAAAGATGACTCTCCCACCTCGCAGCAAGATGCTGTGTGCATGCACAAGGTGCCATACAGTGAGGCTGTTGGAAGCCTCATGTATGCTTCTGTTACCACACGCCTGGACATAACCTTTGCAGTGTCAACACTCTCACAGTTCCTTGAGAACCTGGGGGGGGCACACTGGGAGGCTGTGAAGTGTGAAGCTCATGCAAGCAGGAGCTAGTCATCCTGTCCACTGCAGAGGCAGGGTATGCAGCCAGATGCACTCCTTTGCTGTGTGCATCGCAGCTACATACTCTGCCTCTGCAGTGGACAGGGTGACTAGCTCCTGCTTGTGTGAGCTTCATGAGATTGCACTGCCGTCTATGACACATAGCCAGAGATGGCCTGGTGGTGGTCCTGAGAAGCTCCATCAGCATCTGTGTACCCTACCAAGTCATGCCTCTCTCCCTCATAACTCAGTGCATAGTGCCACACATCTTATCTGCCCTGTCTCGCTGTGCTTCAACAGTCCTTTCGTATGAGACTGAGTCGCCATCAATTGGCTGCTGAGGGGACAATATGCTCAAGTCGTGACACGAACAGGGTGACTGGCTCAGGTATACAAGTATGTCTTGCTGTCGTCAGACATAGCCATAAGATAGTACGGCATTCCCGCATGACTCATCTCACATCAGCTTCAAAAATGCCATTACATGCATCACTGTTGTTGCAAACCACATGGGCTAGATATGGACTCTTGCGAGCCGTCTGACAAGCCTGCTCCCTTGCCTGCGAATTTGGCTCGGAATCCCCACGACATCAACCTTTTCTTGCCCCTTCACGAGACGACACTCCGGTCCGACCCGCATCAAACTGACACCATTTATCCCCTCCCTCCATGCGAAAAAGTTCGCCGAGCAGGAGGCCATCGCCCATACCGAGCTACATCACCATTTCCCCTCTCCAACCTTCAAACAAGATCCTGACAACGGTTGAATGCTTGAGGTGCAGCTTCTCTATGTGCATCCTTTTCCAGGAAGATGCATTTGCTCAGCCCCACCTGGAGGTACGTCACCCCCTACTACTAGCATCGCTTCAGTTCTGCTTGTCTAATGTCTTGGACCCTTTATCTTTGTAGCTGTCGAAAATGATCGAGTTAGGAAAACCAAATCAACTCCAGTTTAATTGAACACTTATGTGTGTTCTTCACGAGCAGACCGTATCCTCTTTGTATTCGAAATGTACAATTGCCTCTGCATTGGGAAAAGAGGGGCGCAACGAAGAAGCTGTCAAAAACATCCAAAGCCTTCCAGCGCAGTATCACAAGCCATTGTGACGAGTGTAGCTTGATGCCGTTACCTGGTGCTCGTGCAAACGCCAACAATCCTCCAACTGGCAGCACAAATGATGGCACCGTCGGGAGAGACAACCACACCTTGGTAATGGCGGCCCAGCAGGTATGGAGCAGCAGCAAAACTGCTCCAAACCCACGGATACGTCGTGGTGCCCAGATTTCTTCGAGGATCATGGCGGTCGGATGGAACCGTTGATCCAAGGCATGGATTTACCGTGAAATTATCTCTTGTAAGATGGCGCTCTCGCTGTTTGTGTTAAGTGCCACCCATATTCGCACCATATATATCGCTCGACGGATGCAACCCAAGACGAAACTGATGGCAAAATATGTCGACAAAGCAATCGACGGAATTGGCTCGAAGTATCCTCGGACGATTACAACCCCAAAATCCTTACGCATCATCCGCCCTGCTCGACACCGTTCCCACACAAAAAACCGGCAAGTCGGCCCATTTTCCCGTAAAAATGCGCGCCGTACATGGGCGCCTTTTCCTTTGCGTCCCCGACGGCCACGCTGGCGCGACCATGCGTGCACGCATACGACTCGGCCGATGACCTCGTCGAGGGGGTTTAGCGTACCTGCCATGAGCACGGGAGTGGGCGCATCTCGACATCAAGTCCCGGAAATCTCGTCTACACACCGACTATCACCGGGCCGCCTGCAAATTATCTTATCGATTTCAGCCTTCCGGCCGTACGAGTGGAATTTTCCGAGGAACTGACAGGGGGTCAAAAGGTGTTTATGGCACTCCGGGTTTGGATGGCGCGACCGAGAGATCCTCGAGCGAAGAGCGTGCGTGTTCAGTCCTATCAGGGTTGACAGGTGGTCCGAGCGGTATAAAGTGCTGCTCTACTTCCTCGAGGAAAAAGGAAGAGGAGGACGGAGAGCTATCTGGAGAGGTTTGCCATGAATTGATGGATGAGAATCCGCACCATCGGTCATCATTGGTGGACTGGCTTGAAGGAGTGGATGCGATGCGCTGTGACGACGAAATGCACGAATGCAGTAGATGACAAAGGAATCGAGAGTTCCCCAAAAAAAGAGACGGAAAATAGGCGTCGAATTGGGAAAAAAAGGTGGTGCCACCACCAGAATGGGAAGATGAAGAGATCGGGGGATGAAGAGGAGCGATCTGAGACGGGCACGAGCGAAACGCGTAGACTCAGCCGGTACAGCAGAATAGAAGAGAGAGGGCGCAGACGTGGCGCTTCTACGGGGGATTCTACATTTTCGCGCAACAACATCGAGTTATCGAAGAGTGAAAGAAACGAAGATGAAAGGAGATACTAAGTGAGTTCAATTGATCATAGAGGGGGGCCTGACGCCATGAGGGGAAGGATTGATACGGAGGAGGACGGATGGATGGATGAAACGGCACACGGTTTCTGCGCGGAGCAGCAGCTCGGCACAAAGCGCGAAACGAACGAGAGGTGAGATGAGATGGCCCGGGTGGGGAAGCAAGCGAATGCAAGGGGTGGGAGTGAAGGAGTCGAGACAATTCACAACCCAAGTCAGTCGTCGAGTCGACAAAGCCGGAGGAGACGCCTCGAAAAGAAAGCGAAAAAGGCAAGAACGAAGCGACAAAAGAGAACAATAGACGGTCAGAGAGAGAGAACGAACGATGCAAAACGACTCGGACGAGGGGCGGATGAGAAATTACAAGGAGGAAGGGAATTAGTAGAGTAGAGGAGGTTTACCGTATTCGGTGGTCACCGGCGGCAGTCACCACGTGAGAAGAAACTTCTCGTCGTTACGGTTTCAATCGATTGTATTTCAGGAGACCCGATGACGATGACACGATGACTGAGTTAGAGACCGCTACTGGCACTCACTGGCAAGTCGACGAGTCGACGACGCGTCAACGCATGGTTACACATTGCTACACACATTTACCTTCGACTATACTACTACACTTGGAAAGCTAAAAAGAAGCGAAGAGCGATGGACGGCCCAGCCCCCAAACCGCTCCGCAAACCACATGGACGCGCACAAGCGACCATATGCTTGCTTGCCAAGGCCAAGTCACGTTCCACAATTCCATTCCGTTTCGACAATTGAAAAATGGACGCCATTGAAATGATTTATGTACGCCACACCATTCTCTCTCTCCTTCTCTTTTACTCTTTTTCTTTCACTTTTACTTTTACCTCGCCGCGGAGCGCTTTACAACGGCACGCACGAGCACATGCCGCCGGACTTCATCGCGTTCATCCGTGTGGTTTTTTCGTGATAGCGCACGCGTGATCGTTTCGTAAAAAACCGCGAACCGAGCCGAGGGGGACTGTCTGTAAACAGAGAGATCATGCGAGAGAATCATGATGATGATGAGAAAAAGGTATACTGTATAGGGAGAGAATGCATGTAGAGGGAGGCGATAGATGAATTTACAATACAGGATCATGACGATGCAACCCGCACAACCGCGGGCGAGAGGAGGCGGGGAGGGGAGGGGGGCGCATTTACAATAATATTTCATACTCATTATCGCGTTACAACACAACCCCTCATATAAAAGGATACAACGACAACCCCTTCCGTGCGTTGGACAGTCTCCGGTCAATTTATTTCATTTAAAAATAAGTTTTTTTTAACCTTTTCAAAATAATTACCAGCTCTCTGGGCCGAACGTCGCGCCGTCTGGAAGCGTCTTGTACGGAACGCCAGCAAAGTCGGCCGTATTGGTGTAAACGACGTTGCCCCACCATGCCTGGATGCTGTTCAGACCGATCGTGCCGTTCTTCGGGTATTGCAGGGTGAAAAAGATGATGATGAGACCGACGGCATAACCCGCATCCAAACCAGCGGACAGCACATCTGCAGCAGCGCGCACGCGTGGATTCAACAACAAAACATCGCCAGCATGAGTGTGAAAAAAAAACTCACAGTTGTACTTGGACCACCAGTCAAAGTGGCGCCTACGAATGATGTAATTGAAGAGGAAGCAGACCAGCACCCAGGGCACATAGTTGAGGGGGGTCGCGGGAGGCATCAAGCCCGTGCCCATAAAGATGACCGCGAAATTGAGGTACTTGAAGATGCCGATCTTGTATCTCCGTTGCAGCACCCACTGGCACACCGGCGCGATGGCGCCGATGAGGAAGAAGAAGACGAGGCCGTAGTAGATCTGTCCGTGCGAGAACAGACGTTGCGGTCCGATGACGCCCCACTATGATGACGCCAGTTATTATTAACCAAAATGGGGGAAAAGATGTGTTTAACACCAAACCAACGACGGGACTTACGACGATCGATGCAGTACCAAACACGGTAGTCGAGGGGCAAATAAACCCATCTTTCTGTTTGGGGGTGCAGATTCCCTCAATGTTGGAGAACATCCATGACTGCACGCCGAGCTGAACGGTGCCAGCAACCACGGTTGCGACGACCTGAGCGAAGAACATCGAGCGGGGAGGGATCTTCATATAGTGGCCGAGCTTAAAGTCGCTCGTGAATAGAAGCGCCTGAGTCATGGTGATATAACCCCACGTCTTGAACAGCATCATCGCGATCGGGCGGCCAGGAAGGGCGTATCCGATAATCAACTCGGTGATGACGTTGAGCCCGACTTGCTGGTTCGTGATGGCCTGGATCACGCCGATGGGGATAGTGTACACGACCGCTGGACTCACGGACGTTCAATAGGAAACACGCGATAAAGGCACGCAAACTTACAGACGAGGAGGGCGAGCACAAAGGCCCAGACTGGGAATTGCGTGTCCCACACCTCGATGGCAATGACACCGCACATAAACATGGACACTGCAAAATATATGAGTATGAATCGCGTGCGATGCATTTTAGGAATAGGGCACGAACAGAAAATACTTAGATACCACCAATCCGGGACCTCCTTGTACACGGACATGAGGCGAGCGTGTATATCGGGTTGTTCGGAAAGTGCACGACGAGCCTGATTCCAGATCTGTTTGCGGTAGTAGAGGAAGGTGTGGGAGAGGGTGGCGGTGATCGATGCAAATGAGAGACCGTAAGACATCGCAAAGCTGATGGAAAGGAAGAGAGGGCTGTAAGCCTTGTAAGCCTCAAGATTGAAGGAAGAATCGTGGTTTATGATGCGGGAGACATTGTACTTGCTCCCCGTGTTATCGAATGAGTGTGAGGATACCAAGGGAAGGTAAGCGCTGTACCACACGTTCGTGTACTGCGAGCAGATTCTCAGAAGAGAATATGAAAAAGCAAGGAGGGCTCACGTAGAGAATGGGGACGAGGAACCAGTAGAAGAACACAATGTTGAGGCCAACGTTAGCTGCGGCCCACCAAGGGATGGGAAGCGGGGAGCTCGTGAAACTGATTTGACCCCAGTCGAAGGTGAAGATACCCATGGACAAGCCGTGGGTGACGCCAAAAAGCTGGTTGACCACGGCATTTTTTGGAGCCATCCAACAAACCCATGAGAAGGTGGAGAGAGCAGTGAAGAGATAGGAGGGAATAAAGCCTAGAAGAATAAAAACAAATCAGAGACATACTGGTCAAAGCTTCCAAAGAAAATAGGGCTGACTGTAGACGACGTAGCCGATGAAAACGTAAAAAAAGAAGCGTTCACGGGAAATACCACTGCGGCCCTGAGTACCCGAAGTCTCCTGGGCATGGAGGGTGTTGAAAAGCGCAGAGATGACGAGGTTTGCAGGCCAGATCATAGATGGCGGTGAGACGAGGAAGCGCCTACAAATCCCGCCGATCGAGTAGCCGATCAGTTGGGTCGACATGACCAACAGCCACTGGTCTGTTCTTGGGTCAAGAAACCGATCGACGAAGTAAAAAAAGGCCAAACGCACACAAAAAGTCAGGGCGTTGATTGTAGAAGACTTTCTGAACGGCGACAATGTCGGTCTAAAGAGGGAATAAGATCAGAACGGCGCTGATATAATGTGCTCGGTTGGGGGGACACTCACGGCGTACGCAGATCCAGCTCCAACACCAGCCATGACGGTGATGATGACGTGCTCTTTGATATTGAATGGCCCAGGGTTGAGTGGGATACCAAAGATGGACACATTCGGTAGGTAGCGAGCCCACAATTTACATATAGGGAACGACAACAACTGAGGGACAATCTATGGTTTCGCGTAGGAATAAGCGGACGAAACCGACTCAAAAACGCCATGGAAAACAAACCGGGCCAACGCTGACAGAAGGGTATCTGAAGAAGAAGAATTGATTGATTCCAGGAATGACGACAGCCCAGATGAGACCGACGACCCATGCACGGAGAGTGGACACAGGCATGGTGGGGTCGTCTGTATTGGCAACCGCGGACCGGACTTCGGGGTATGGAGACTCATCTTCGAGTGCCGCGGCCGTCGGGTCAAAGTTGGGATCATCATAGTCGTCGTCGATGACGATGTCCTGTGCAGGGAGTGAGTAGACCGCAAAAGCGCCAGAGAAGAAAGAAAACGGAAAAGAGAGACACTGACATCGAGGAGACCTAAATGCCCCTGGGTACTCTTCTCAAAGTCGATGACATTGCTCTTCTCGTATTCAAACAGAGACATGGCCGACTAGCTGGAAATCGCCACAAGAAAAACGGGCACAACTAGCACTCTGAGTCGGGCTCAGCCCAAGGAGGGGAAGGGGGGCAAGAGGGAGCGGAGAGAAGGGAAGACGAGGGAGATAAACGATGGGATGAGGACATGAAATTTATAGCCATGGGAAGCAGAAGCGATAATGGGCAGGTAAGAGCTCAATAGCAAACGAGACGAGCAGATTGGCCAGATTTCATAGCCGAGATCTTGATGCAAAGACGAAGGGACAACCAACACCTCCCCTCCCCCCACTTTCTGGTCACCATGACTGCCAGTTATAGAACGCGGTATCTTGTACCCGTTCAAGGCCGCTTCAACGGACCATGGCACCATGTGTTTCCCCCCTCCAAGAGTTCGAGATAATCACGACACGGAGGGGCAAAAATGACGATGAGATATCTGTTTCATTGCCACTTTTCCGAGTCGAGTCCCGAGCCGCGACACTGGCACATGCCCCACGCGCGAACATAAGCACCTAATTACAGTCCCATTTTACGATAACACGCCGGAGAGCCCAAAGGGAGCGGTAATAACGTGGACCTGAGAAAGGAAAGAGGGGGGCAAAAATAAATAAATACGGGTGTGGTCGCATTACGACACGCGGGCGCGTGGTGGGGGTTGGGGAAGTGGAAGGATCGGATACGTATTAGGTATATGCTATTGCCCAATTTTAGAATTCGAGGTATCCCGTTTCAGGGGGTCGTCCTCTCGACGTCTCGAACGAGTCTCGAACGAGCCAATTCCGAGTTCCGACCCAGCTCCGACGCCGCCGAACGCCGGGTGCCGAACACTCGGAAGTTACGAACGGCGAACGGAGCAGAAGAGAGCGGCTTCCAATCCGGGCTGCCGTATGTCCACTCCCGGCTCAACCCACGGACAAACGGCGATAGACCCGCAAAGGCGATAGACCCGCAAGATGATGGGATGGCGGGACGGGAAGGGGAAGAACCGCACATGCCGCATGGGGCCCACATGGTATCATGAGTTGAGTGAGCGCCGAGCGCCGAGCGTGAGCGTGCGAGGCCGCGAATGCGACAGCGAAGCCCTCGAGTATCCACGCGGTCCTGCCTTTCCTTTCAGTCCCCCAGCATGACCGGAACCCCGCATCATCTACTAGCAATCACGCAATTTTCTTTGCCTCCAATAAAGCCTAGGGCCTTGGCCTCGACCTCATCCCTCGTATCATCATCATAGAGATATGGACTGTAAATTAGATGGGTTGGCACGACCAGCATCACCATGCAACGCCGCACCACACCACAGCCCACGAAATAATAATCCACAAATCGCGACTAGGTCTCACTCCCACGCGTCTTGGCCGGGGCCGTTAGCTCCGCGGGTACGGGTAGCGCAAGGAGCCGTGCGGCTGGCTCAGAATTGCCGAATGATGGCGAAGCTCGCTCCTCTCCTCTCACTTCTTTCCTCCCCTTTACTGTATATGACCACTTTTTCAAAAAACACGAATCGAGCGAGGAAAAGTCCATTCTTCAACATTTTGATCTGATCTGATCTGATCTGCTGCTGCTGTGCTGTTTTGCAATCATTCGGAGTATATGGCAACGATGATGTCTCCTTATTTCTCTCCCACCTCTGCCTAGGTCGATCAAGAACGCATCCATGGCCAAAACAAATGTCAATGAAGAAGCACTGCTCGTGGGTATGATCTTCCACTGTGAATGAATGGGCAAAACGAGTGTATACTGTGCTAGCTCAGGGAGCACTCAACCCGCATACGTGTTCTTCCCGGGAAACGATCAAAAGAACATACATCCCCTTCTCTTTTCGCTCAATCTGGAGAACATCTCCCTTCCACCCAAATGAATTTCATGCCGAGATGCCCGGAGTTCCGGAGAGGGAGAAAGGAAAGTACCTATGATATATTCCTTTACCACTCATGGACTACATCAGATTGCGTCCGTCCTCTCACATTCTCAGCCGGTTCCGGTTTTCACGGGCCCTCGCCTTGGGGAGGCGGGTGACAAATCGTCCACGTATCACCTTGCATGGTTCTCACATTACCTGCATCCTCGCCCCTACTAAAAATGAAGCAAGAAAACGAAAAAAAAAGCTCCACCATCATTCCTAGTCAAACACGGCATGCCACAGACCGTACCGGTCCATCGGTGTTACTATTCCGGGTAGTTCTGTGCGTGCGGAGCTTTGTGAGTCTCATTCCCGTGATAAGATATCATACCAAGGGTCATCACTGCGCTTGTGATAAACTGCAACTACATTTTCGGCGGTCTATGTATGAGACCCTATCGCGCGCGTTTTTGTGTCGCTTCGGGAATCGAAGCTTCCGCCCTTCTCGTCTATGTCCCTGTCCCTGTCCTTTGGCTCCCTCTCTGATATCCTACCCTCTATCGTCTGACATGGACATATCAAAGGAAAAGGTAATCCCCTCGGAGATGGCAGCGTGTGAGATCAGCACAGCCCCCATAATGAGCTATGGACAATCGGGCGCAAAGCGATCCATATCGATTAATTGCCACGCTAGCGATTCGTAGTGGTTCAGAAGCCGAAGCCGCCACCATCAAGCAAACCCCCGAGTGCAATTTGGGGTCAGCAGCAGTTTTTTTTTTACCTTCGTTGATAGCCGTGATACCATAAATACCGGGGCCAGCGCAGATCCTTCATTCTGCCTTTATCCAGGAGAAACGAGACCCCCCCCAGTAACTTTGGGCCGTTGGGGAAGAAGAGCAAAAAGACATAGACAAAAAAACTTACATCTGAGCTGATCTGGGGGTGATACGAACCGCAAAGAAGGGACACTCTCCGGAGACGCAAAGAAGGAAGGTGGCATTGCATCACATGAGGCAATGAGCCGGAAGAGTCCATCCCCGGAAGCCTGAAGTGCGTACACGTATGATGATGGTGGTGGCGGCGGCGGCGTCGGCAAACGGTTGCCTTGCTTGGTAGAGCAGGAGGGCGTAAAATACCTGGAGACCCCATCTCAGTTGCCACCGCTAGGGCAGCGGCCGAAGTGCGATAGCAGCATGAGTAAATGATAGAAGACCTGCCACCTCTACACTTTTCAGGGTAGGCTCTTCACCCATCAAGCAAAACTCGGGCATGAGCACGCACGGTGGAGGGTGAAACGAAAGAAGCAAAGGTTGACAGCGCCACCAGTTTTCACGGGTAGGTAGGTACTGTAGTTCGACGATGCGTATTTGGTCAGTCTGCTGTGAGGCCAAGCATTGTTTAGTTTGGGAAAATAGTCGAGAAAGACAAGGAGATCTAGGAGCGACGAGGTCATTGGGAATTGAAGCCGGCTAGACATCCCCCGAACAGGACATGAACAGATAGGTATACAAGGTTACTGAGTAGCAGGCCCGGGTTATTGCGAAGCTCGGGAGGGCAGCCATAACCAGCTAGAGGCACGGCCTTTGGGCCTAGGCTTCCCTATAACTGGTTACATGCTTTTTTTTTTCAGATTAGCGGGCGCGCTCAAAAATAAGTGAAAACATGTTCGTGTTATGCCTATGGGTCTGGATTGCCTCTCTCAGAGCTACGCAATCTGGGAAGTTTTGGGGGGGGGAGATGTACCACGAATTGAGACAGACGGGCACATTGGCGCAGATGCACAACGCCGCCTTGTTTGCAGCACTGACCATTTCTGTCTGTCCATGACCTCTCCTTTCCTGTTACTGAGCAGCGAAAAGAATCATTGGGGAACTGATGGGACGTACCCGTTCCTGCCACACACACACATATGCCCACCTCCGCCTCCCACACTAGACTGTTCACGTCCACCTCGGAGAGCCCGGCCGCATTGAGAACACAACAACGTTCAAAACTTCTTCTCGTTGCGACCATCTTTGATGGTCGTACAACCTCGCAGAAAACCGCATAGCCAAGGCTGCCATTCAGGGTTAGACCGCGGCAGCACACGTCACACACAATGATTAACCCCCCCCGCTAGACGACGAGGAGTATGAAATACAAAAAGCAGACAGGGTTGGCAGTACTGGCATCGACTCTGGTGCGGTGGGTGCCAGTGGTGTGGCCCTTAGTGGCGGTGGGTGAGGTGGGGGTTCTGCTGTGCTTTTGACATGTAATAGGTAGGTGTCAAGGATGTCCAGCAAGTTTGGGTCCGTCCTATCGTGGGGGGGGAGGAGGTAAAGGATAGATGAGCATAGTGGTTGAAGAATCTTAGCGATACTGATCTGATGACAGCGACAAGGCTCGTTGGCTGATCTTCCCTTGTTGCTTACACTGTTCAGTAGAGATCTGGACCCTGGTACCACTGGCACTTGAGCTTCACCTACACTGATAGGGTCGACTGAAACTGCTGAAGTCGAGAGCTCAGAGGGAGTTGGCCTAATTCCACATCTAATCACGTGACGAATTGAACTCAGCGTCTTGGTTTCAGCCGAAGGACAAGTTCCCAGAAGGCGGCAAAGTCACGCGCACTCACAAGTAGTCCATTTTTTTATGTAACATAATCTCACATTTAATAAAAGATAAATTATATAATATATTTCTGCACATGATCTAAACTACATATGTTGCAACTGGCCTGGAGTGGTGCTGTGCACCGCGCTCCTGTAAGTTCTGGAACCGGCCATGTGAGGAAGTCGACGAGTCATTGTGGAGCGGTGAGTCACTGTGGAGCTGTGCTATTATTGTACGATATAAGAGTCATTGTGGAGTGTTCTATTACTGTACCGGATCATGACTCACTGTGGAGTAGTTATTCTTAGGATACCTAGTCATAGTGGAGTAATGCACTGGCATAGTTATTCTTAGCACTTGTCTTGTAGTATAAGTAGGACTCCTTGATGTCCCTAAGATGGCAAGTTGAGTCTCCTGTCTCAATTCATATCGTTCCCCTTTCCCCTTCCCCTTCAAGGAGTGGCTACTGCATTGTAGTGCAGCAAGTGGTAACTCCTACTCTATCAGACTTCTAAGTCGCTGTGAGACTTAGCTCATCTACTTGAAGAACTACTAGGCAACTACCGGCTTGATCTATTGTTGCAGCCAAACCCTTGGCGGTGACATATGTGGAGGGAATGAGTAAGTCAAATATGGGGGAGCTTTAGGATGAAAATAAGCTGGTTGGGACAGTGGAAATGAATAGGGATATTGTGAGAGGGTGGGTGCGTATGAGCCAGGCATGGGGAGCAACGTGGGTGGGGGAAGTGACATGGGGGGAAGCAAAATGGGTGGGGGAAGCAAAATGGGTGGGGGAAGCAATGTGGGCAGGGGAAGCAATGCAGGCAGGGGTTCTGTGGTCTGCACCTCTGCTGTGTGCCCTCAAACATTGGCGGCAGCAGAGTGTGCATCCGGCTTTGCATATTTGCCAGATTGCTCTCCGGCCCCATATGGGTCATCATCAGCAGCGTGCTTACAGTTAGGCTCGCTGATGTGCTGGGCCATAAGCACACTGTTGACCTTACCAATCATGTGGCACTTACTCACACACTTTACCCCCATTTGCATGGCTGTCTCTGGCCAAGAATGCTGATTGGGGTAGATGACCTCTTTTTCTGGGAGGTGGGAACCCTTGTCAGCCATTGTTGCTGAGAATATGAGATCCTTGAGCTGACAGTGAGCCACTTTGAGGGACTTTACGAGTTCCAGATCACTTGGTGGTTTCATAACCAGTGCTTGCAATAAGCTGATCATGTCATTGGCTGCTGAAACAATGGAAGCCGCAGCACTGTCATCCATAGTGCCGTCACATATTTGCCAGTGATTTGCTGCCCATGGGTGTTGGGTGTCCAAGATCTGTGGTCCCAAAAAAGTGCTTGACCGCCACTATGTGTTTGCACAAGCATATCCAAGGGAAGTCACTACAGCTGCAAGTTGGGGTGACCAAATCAATCTGATAATATATATTGGTGGTTGATGATTGCACTTCAAAATGCAAATTATTGATCTTTCATATTTTGGCAAGAGGTGTCTCAGGGGCATGCATCCAAATTTGTTGATGGTGCTTCTTGGCTAGGTCCGGGCCATCCATCTCCAACATTTGCTGCTTATGGCAAGTTTCAATGTGTGGGAGGAATTTCATTACCAGCATGTGAACCAAATGATCCACATGCCAATTTCTTTTCCCTTCTAGCCATATGCTTTTCAGCACATGGTGATAGCTTTTTGATAAGGATTAAAATTAAGATTAAAATCATTTAAAAAAAGTGTGAACATATGACTCTAATAACATGTTGGTATCACCTTCCTCAAATATAGAGTGATTTTGGCAGGAGACTGCAGACCACATTTCCTTATATGGAAGCCATTCCTGGGAAATGTAATTGGCCACACTCTTGGGAATGTCAGTATCTTCCTGAATTTGAGTCCAGCAAACATTGAATTCATGATCATTTGTCACACGAACCCAATGTTGGATAAGCAGCCATAGATCTAGAAATTCTTTGGTAATGAAATGAGTGCAGATTGCTCAGAGCACGTGCCACTAGCAGTAAAATATGCACCGGCACTGAGGGAACACCACATGAATTGCATTTACCTGTGCTTGATCACGATCTGTCATAAAAGTAGAGGGTTTAATGTTGGGGCTCTGTGCCTTGATAAGATTTAAAAAGTATTGAATTGTTGCTTGTGTGCCATTGGACGACAGCATCCATGCAACCAGCATGCAGGATAACTGGGGACATGGTATGTGATTATTAAATTAAAGTTTTGTAGTTATTTTTTTAATTAATCTGGAAAGGTGTGCTGGTTGCATGGATGCTGTCATCCAATGGCACACAAGCAACAATTCAATACTTTTTAAATCTTATCAAGGCACAGAGCCCCAACATTAAACCCTCTACTTTTATGACAGATCGTGATCAAGCACAGGTAAATGCAATTCATGTGGTGT
>QLOT01010732.1:0-24068 GCA_003313875.1 Russula aff. compacta | reverse complement strand
GACGGAAAAACGTCTGCCGACCATCGATGATTGACATGTTGACATTGCGCCTGCCAGTATATCTCGTATTCTCTTGTACGAACGACCCCCAAAGAATAAAGTGATACATAACATCGATGGCCAGGAAGGGCAATTCGGCTTTTGATCGGTTGTAGGAAGAACTCGGATACAGTTATGGGTTTGTAAGCATAGAGCAATGCGGCTAGACGTCTAGGCTCGGGCCCGGGTCCAGGCCAGCTGAGTTCGAATGGTCCACATGCTCATGCATTGCCCAAAACAGCGAAGTGACTAGGGTCTCCAAAAAGGACAAAGGGATCATTGCAATCATGACTAACTGCCAGCTGCCAGATGCCTACCGTACACAGTACAGCACAGTAGGTCCGATCGAGTCACACACGCTGCACACACGTTACAGCACTGGCGGTCACCTCTCACATTGCTGCGGGTACAGGTTTCGGACTCGTATCGATGTCCGGGTCGGGCGAATGTGCGAAACACGACAGACTTGCGCGCCGACACAGACAAATGGAACGCAAGACGGAAGCGCAGTGCAGACAGCGCCCGGACTCAACTTGAGCGGTAGCACAACGTACAACGTATGCACGCGCAAACACGGGCATCCCGGCAGCGCCGTCGAATGATCACGGCAACTCGTTCACACCGGGCGCTGCACACTTCTGCTCCCGCATAACGTTGTTGTTTGATCTGAGCGGTAACACTAGCGAAGTAAGGCAAGGATCGCGCGCGCACGAGGGGATTTGAGCGGTAAGCATATTTCATATTGGGTCCAAGGTTATTGTCGATCCCATCAAAAGTGGACTTTCCGCCGCACACACTGCCAGTGGCGACACCGCCGGGAGCACAGAGCGAGAGTGAGCGATGGGGTTGGGCGTCGTGAGCGCTGTCCGGGAACGTCGGAACCGGAACGGAGGGTGGGCGGAGTCGTGCAGAGGAGTCCGGGATGACTTGGTAAGAAGCGGATACGAAACGGAGGCAAGGGCGGGTGATCCAGAGGGGGGCACATTCGCAGAGAAGGGACGTACAGCGCTAACATCTTGCCCACAAACGCTCACGACGACCGACCAAGAAAGAGAAAGAGTCCTCGTAATTGAACGTGAACATGAACATAGCAAACTACGAATAGGTAGGTTGCATCTGCATCACCGCACGTAAAAGGCATCAAGAAATCATGAAAAAGTGCAAGGCGCAAAGGCAAAGAGCAGCGTCCTAAGAAAAAAGGGAGTTTGAATTAATGCATAAAAGGTCCGTAAAATGGCGAGTGTCAAGAAATCATCACAGGCCAGGAATGAGGTAAAAAGAGATAAGGAAGAATAACCAAAAATTGGAAGAAAAATGACAAGAAAAGAAGAGAGGAAGGTACGTGTCCGAGTGTCTTCACAGAGCGCAAGCGTCCGACATTTAGTAGGGACTGACCAAGAACAACCTCTGTACGGGCAAGTGAGAAGTGCATCACAATGTCAGAGAGAGCGCAAGGACGCACCACCTGTTGCGGCTGCTGGTCCGGAGGCTCAGATTGTGCAGTGGCGTCGGCGAACGTCTTCCAATCTGTCACGAGCTCCAGCGCGTTCTGGTACACGTCCCACGCGAATAACGCCGGAACAGTGCCGCCGCTAGGTTTGGGCAAGTTGACTGTATTGGGGGCGGAAGATAAGGGATGTCAACGCTATCTAAGCGAGGGAGAGGGGGTGGACTTGCTTGTCAATTCACCGGTCTTGGGGTCGTAAGACCAGACCTTGGCGCCGGCTGCATCACAAAAAAGATCGCAGTCAGTATCATACAAGCATTTCGGGAAAAGTACAATTGAACGTACAGCTGTCTGGGACGGTCGTAAAGAGGATCTCCCTGCAAAGTATCGACCAAAAGTGAGTAAACTGGGCGCTTGCGAGCAGATGACGTAAATGGGACGCACTCGGGGGGTGTGGCACCGAGGTCATTGGCGTAAGGGAAATCTGAGCCCAAGAAGTACGGCGCAGGGAACACAGCATTCTAAAAAAGCATGCAGGTCATCATCTACTGACTAAAAGTGGATGGTTATGCCCTTGCGTACAGTAGCATAAACGGTGTACGTGGCCGCCGAGAACTGTGCCTGGAGGGCACCAGACTTTGGGGCATAGGAACTGGTCACGCCGATAAGCCTGAAAAAAACAAAGTACGTCAATAAGGAGTCACAGAAGGGCGTGTTGTGTATGCATTTACGGAAGTCGAGATTTTACATTCTCCACATATCCGACATGGTGGGCCCCTGAGCTATCTCGAACCTCGAGGACACCGCTCGCACTGTAACACAAAAAACAGATTGTCAGATCCAAATCCAAGGGAATCGGGGGGACGGGGCGCATCGAGGGTGGAAATTAACTCCATTTCAGGCTAGGTAGGGGGGTAGAAAAAAGGTTCACTGACGTCTGGGGCGTGGACGACGGCTTTTGGCGCTTGGCGACCTCGCGCCGGGTAGGGGGCAGAGGTGGATAGCCGCGCCTGAAACGCTCCGCATTGGTGTCGCGGGCGAGCACCGTGGGCAAGACAGAGGCAAAGACGACGAGTAGAGTCAAAGCGAGGACTGCGAGCCTATGCATACTGGAGAGGATGTTTGCGGGGGGAAGAGGTAAGGCACCCTGGGAATAACCAATTGCCTGCACGGCGCATACTAATATACAAATTCGTGGGCAGTCGGGCACACGCATGTTGGCATGATTTGGCATCCAGAACCCACCGAGAGGCTCCACTCCCCCACCTGGCTCCTCATTGAGGTAAGAGGGAGAGGGTGACATTAGCAAATTGATTATCAAGTCGAGGCCATCTGAATGGCGCCAATCACCCGGGAAGCGCCTAATCCAAATCCACTGCGGTCAGGACAGCCCGCCTGCGGTTCGGACCGGAACCAGCAATGCCCCACTCGCTCTCAGGATCAAGCATGCTTGGATACCCAGAAGGCGCCAGAGCGCGCCAGGTTTCGCCCTTAGGAGGCAATAGCAACTCCAGGACACAAGACTACATGAATCATCAGAACTACAACACGATGGAGGTGACTCAGACGCAAAAGAGAAGAAGAGCCCTACATGCGAAAGGGTAACAATACAATCGCCGCAATCAGGTGCCCATGTGGACAGCTCAGCGAACGAGATAGAGTTGGTGAATAAGGAAGACAAAAAGGCGGGGAATGAAGTGAGTCAATAGAACCAAAAATAGTGTCAATGGACACCACCACCTCTCCTGTGGACTGTAAACACGCCGCTCCCTGTCACCCAACCGGGGAGTCGAGGCCGAAGGATGCCGCCATCGGGGTTCGTCCATGTAACGATGATTATTCATTCGGATCATTCCCATCCAGAATACGCCTGGGGTTGCAGTCCGCACTAGGGCATCGAGGACAACCCAAAACCAAATCTGTGAACAGCAATACGCTTCGTTTGTCATGGTGATCGACGACTGAGTAAACTATGACCGGAAACCGCAATCGACTACCCATATGTGAGCTGCGGCACAGCACTGAAGCCCGGCGACCAAGAATGCTCTCCGACACAGAGGCACCCGACACAGAGGCACCGAGATACTTACTATCCTGAGTGTTCTTCAGAGATGACAAAATAAATCTCGCGGCCAGAAGCCCCACGGGCCGACTCGAGCGAGAGGAGAATCGAAAAACGCACGGCTGCCTGCATCATCACATCGTTGGTTCCGAAGGCCATGCGTCATGGACTCGCGCAGATGACTAAGTAGGTTTCGGACCAGACCAGCTAACGAAGAGCATCCGACATCGGGACCAGAGCGGCAGAGACAAAAAGGTTCTTCGTACGGGAATGGGCACGTGAGACGTGAGACAGATAATATAATCAGGATCCTGCTAGGGTTAGTAGCAGACGAGCAAGCTGATCGCGGCTGATCGACATGATTGATGAAGGGAAAAACAATGGGAGGATGGATCTGGAGATTTCTGGATTCTTTTGCTTCCGTTGCGGTGCTAGTAGTTTCAGTTCTGACAGTGGGTTTTTGTCAAGAAACGCTGTTGCAAGACGCAGCGCGACGAGATCGACGATGAAGCTATGAAGAGGCGAATATCAGGGGCCGTGGTGGGGAAAGATATATTACTAGATCCCTAGCCCTATAAGCCTAGTAACTGAAGGACGTGTTGTGATTCTGAAGCTGAAAATTTTGAAGATTATGACAACGCTCACCTGGCCGTGCTTTTAGGCTATACTATTTTTTCTTCTTCCGATAAATCCGAGTTACTTCAGTTGTACCTTGCGGTGCAGCAGGGCACGTCCGATTAAAAGTCCGGGTTGGCTAGTTACTTTTTTTCAAAGGGGGACAATTGAGGTCTGACTGCCTGACTGGTGATCGATGATAAGCTGATTCGAGTGCAACGAGGTCAGAAGAAGTCCTCACCGAAGCCATTAGCATGGAGCATTGCCACGTCACACTTATCACATCCCAAGCCCGTAAAATAAAACAGTATCACCCATGGAGCGTCAAGCACTAACTCTTACGATGAACTCGGAATTTGGAACTTGCAAGCAACGGATTGAGGGGACTTTCAAAACTCCCCATTAAAAGTTCACGACGGAATCTTGTGCATCAAGTTGAATCTACGTCTATGACTGACCAATCTATCAGTTTAACCTGGCAACAAAGATCAAATTCGAGAACAAAAGTAACGCACTACCCATACTATTGTCATTCCTCGGGTAGACACAGAAAAGTGACCAGTGTAGTACCCAAGAGAACATCATATGAACATAGAGCAGGATATCTAGCAGAGTTCGGACAAGAAATCACGGTCAATGGGTAATCGGTATAACAGTGAACGATAAAGTCCGGTAGTAATGGTCCCTAGCTGATAACGGAAAGTATGATAGTCCACTAGAGAAGCGTTCACGAGAAAAGAGCACGGGTAATCAAAATGTCCCTGAGATGAAGGAAAGTGTTCTAAGGACCGCAGTTAACGCCTCGCCGACAACGCAAACTATAAGCCATTAGTAATTACCTGAACCAGTATTTGATGAGCTATTGTTGCTGCACGACCACAGCAGAATGCCACCTTAGTTATGATCGCCAGGCCTCTTGGAAGGGTGAGGACCATCGCGCTTCCCCGTAGGAGACCTTTTCCAGTGATCGTCAGGCTTCTTGGAGGGATGGGGTCCATCGCGCTTCTCCGTAGCAGACCTCCTCCAATGATCCTCAGGCTTCTTGGAGGGATGGGGTCCATCACGCTTCTGCGTAGGAGACCTTCTCCAATGATCCTCAGGCTTCTTGGAGGGGTGGGGTCCATCACGCTTCTCCGTAGGAGACCTCTTCCAATGTTCCTCAGGCTTCTTGGAAGGATGAGGGTCATCACGCTTCACTGTTGAAGGAGACTTTCTGTGAGAGGCCCATATTTTAAAAAAAAAGGTACATATACGAACCAGTCTCGGAGCGCCTGACTGGGGCCATGGGGGGCATTCCACGCGCGAAGCGCTGAGCATTTGTCTCGCGCTCCATAATGGCCGCATCCTCAACAGGAGCAGCAAGCCCAAGGAGAGCAGTGGAGAGGGCAAGCAGAAGGACAATGAATTTCTGCATCGTAACTCAACGTTTCGGAGGGCGTTAAAGGTAGAAAAGGGAGGAGCGGGCGAGAAGAAGGCGCAGACTTCAACGGGGGGAAAGGGAGAAGGATGCCCCGAACCGCTGTATTTATGCTGAATCTGGTCCACTAGTTTTGCGGCCGTGCCCATCACACGCAGGGCAGCCTGCCAGGCAGTGGGAGCCCTGATCACACAGCCTATGGCAGGTCCGCGTTTGTGTGATATTCTCGGCTCGTTACCAAAAGAAAGGGTCTTCGGCCGCAAAGTTTCTATTCTGAGTAACGGTTATTACCATAAGGCGATATGACTTGTGCCTGCGATCGAATCGACTCATGCTCCAAGGCTCAAGGGCAACTGGTGGCTGGCGTCGGCGTTCACACCAACAATACATTATGAGCGTCCTTGCGCCCGCCAGTGGACCTGCCGAAACGTGCCGAAAGAACTTTCCACGTATCTTCCTGTCGGTTCCTAGCCGTATGCACTTTCTTTCCAGACCACACCGCATCTTTTCAGCACAGGGTTTGCTGGGAGGAGCCTGAACCTACGGGATGCAAAAAGTACAGGATGAAGCAATCTCGGACAGTATCGGACAGTAATGTCCGCAAGCGACGCTTCCGATTGACCCTCAGGCTAAGGAACAGAACAGAATCCAGAATCCTTCTTGGCGGTGACGCGGTGACGTTTGACAAGCTGACAGCCAATCCAATCCATCAACGTGCCAACACCAACGCCGGCACCGGTGCTCCTCGCTCCTCGGGCGCCGAAAATCAAATATCGGTAAATCCCTTCAAGTGATATACAACCGGCCAAAAGTTTAACAAGCTCTTGTAGGTAGGCAGCGCTCTTCGTACCATGTCCCAATCGTACGAAGAGGAAACTTGATGTTGTCGTATCCAGGGTTGGCCCTGTGAACAACATCCCTTGATCCCTGTTCAGTGGCCTTTTAGTGCGCGGTTAGATATTATTAGGGTGGTAATAGATTATGTAACATTGATGCCATCACCCTGTCAGGATGATCGAACCGACGGACGTAAGAAGATCGGCGACCGATATGTACGATTCTGTACTAGTTGCACATGGAAAGTACCAGTTCGTATTTCGCCCATCTTTGCTTCTTTGAACTCTTCGCACACGAACAAAGGTCGTGTGATGGAACACAGCAGAGTCGCAAGGCTGACCACTGGCTAATCCAATCTTATTGCTGTCACTCATACACATGTGATTTGGTGGCCATCCCAAACCTGGAACAATAAGTAACTTGACGCTCCGTGAGTGCCAAGTGCCTGCCATCAATCCGTTGCCACGTTGTGAATGCTGATATTCATGCTTCTTCTAGCCATCCATTTAGCTAATTTGTGCATTCTAGTGCGAGCGTAGATGAATGTGTATCTGTGCTAAACTGCCAACTTGCTGCGGACCACGTGAGTACGACGCGCCCAGACGAACTGAGCGACCCGACCCGAACGCAATCGTCCAACTAGATGCGTCGGACTTTCGCGCACTTCTTAGCCTAATCGGGGCCATCTCTGCATTTCTGTCAAGTTGGAGTGCTAGGGTGTGACGATCCCCAAGATGGATGGCGGGCTCCATGACTTGTCATGAACGTCATTGATTGGCCTGCATCGACCATACAGTACACCACATCGTGCCGAACACACTAGCGAACACGATTATAAACACGCGGCAATTCGCCCCATCGAAGAGCAGAAATCGCCGTGGTGCGTGGGCTCCATCATGCCCCCCTACAACCCCTATACAGACAAACCCAGGGGCTAATGCATGACCACTCGGGGCGGGCTCGGAGATGAGTGTTGTGAGGTGATCATAAAGAGGACCGATCACGATGGCACTCCCTCTCACTCACTCACTCTCTGCTCAGGGTCGAGAGACGGATGGTATTCATCGACTGGTAGTCTCTCTTGGAGTGTACACACATTGTAGGGGTCCGCTACCCAGGGTTCCCTTTGTGCCTGTGGAGATGCGACAATATAGTAAATCAGATTTGGTGAGAGAACCACGCAGGCGCAAGCGACGCCTGGGACCTGGGCATACACCTACAATAACGTAAGTAGCCCATTAGACGCCAGTCAAAGTCCGCCGTCGCACCACTGGCACACCGTGAAGCACCATTATCATATTGTCGTCCGCCACCACAGGTGAAACCCCTAGGGCTGGCTACTGTGATTGCGCCAGGAGTGCCCTCCACTGGGCAATTGCAAAGGAGAGACAACTCATGCACATCAAGACGGACGAAGCCTAGCTCGCGGACCAATACTAACCATAATGGTAATGGAAGTAGCTCATTTACGGCACAAGGGTTTGCGCCTGGCATGCACTCAAGAGCGCGTTACGACGGATCAAGAAGGAAAATAATCCGAAATCGAAGCATTACAGCGGATTCGGAAAACCATGTCCGCGTCGAAAAAAAAAAAATGGGCGTCTAGGTTCTCGGTAGTTACCGAGTGAAGCGGAGTTCGAATACGCCTGTTTTAGGCAATTCATATTATTATGGCTTTGTAATATAATCTATTATTATTTTACTTATTCTATGATTACCAAGCATTCACAAGCGCGAAGCCTGTGTGGTTGTATATGAACACGTTTTGTCAGGAGCATTATATTGCCACTCTCGCCTAACTGGTATTGTGCTTATTTATTTTTGTTACACCTTGTTGCCGCCTACGGTTCGAACCACAGAAGGGCCATTTTTTTTCTTCGCAACTTGCACCCCCTATACAGACATAAATTGCCATGTTTTATCATAATTTGCACGAGTTCATTTTTAGGCAAATCTAGTTGGGCTTTCATGCAAATTTCATGACCCGGTGACCTGACTTTGATTTACGGAACCCCACGTGAAGCCGGGCCGCCACCACCGGCAGTGCAGCAGTTGTCGGGAGTGCTCCATGTGATGATGATTGAGGCACGTGATGCATCACACATTCGCGATTTTCTCGCATGGGTTGTTATCATATCTTATCTACTGCCCAAAATTAGCCCTGCATTGACTACATCGATAAATGATTGTTAAATTACCATTGCAGGATTTTATCGCGGAAAATTAAATAAATTTAGAAACATTGTCTGACTGAACGGGACCTATTCCTATATTTGGGGCTCCCGCGAGGCGTATGTGATGACTTTGTAATAATAAAAAAGGTGCAATCGAACTCCGCTCCACTCGGTAACTACCGATAAACTAGACGCCCAATTTTTTTTTTTTCGACGCGGACATGGTTTTCCGAATCCGCTGTAAGGTGCCCATGTTGGCCGAAAGGACCCAAGTCAGAAAGAAAGTACAATAGCATTTCCCACTTCACTCATGGCCAGTGTTGACTGACTGAGCTACTGTAGAGCTCTCAACTGAACAGGACGACTCAGGGGTGATTAATTTCCAGGCCGTCAGTCGTGGGATTGGGCGAGACGCAACTGGCAGGCGGAGATAACAGACTCGCGCTCTATCATGACCGACATCATGATAACTTTCAAGGGCGTCCCGACAAGGACGCGACAGGCGCAACAGGCGCAGGAAAGCCCTTCCCATTCTGACTTGCCAGTCAGCGTGAGGGAGTTGGACACATATTCCAATAATCCACAGGTCCCATCAGAAGTTCCGAAATAGCCGACGATCTTTCAAGCTTGCTTTGCGCCCAGGCCAACCTTAACCGGACTGACTTGACTGCTGGTCGAGAACGTTTACACCGATGACGGGCATAAAGCATGCATGGCAGGGACAAATGGCGCGCATTTTTTTTTTCACACACGGGCACAACATGCATATCCTTCAAGGCCAACGTTGTTGATTCAGTAGAAGAAAATGATGGAGGAGCCTGTCAGAGTGTATTGTATGTACCTGCGCCAGTCCAAATCTGGTTCGAATCGAACGAATCGAACAACAAGGAGCCAAACATTGAAAAATTTCCCCCCCAGCGTCACTCACAGCTGAATTAGTACGGTCCCAGCACCCAATCTACGCCGCCTTGGCAAGCTAGACCCAGAGCGAAAAGTGAAGCCCCTTACCAACTCAGCCCTGAGGTTGAAGCTCATGCCTTTCAGCTCTAGTCATTTTACAACGCTATTGATGAGGTCCGCTCAAGGATCCGCCCTCTGGCCACTTCCATTACTGGCCACCTGCCGTGCCCTTGGATGTGCTGTTGCTAATATATGGCATACCTGAGACACCAAGGAAGGATCTTGGGGTCTCCACCCAGGCATCTTCAGCTCAACTTATCTCGCAGTCATGACGCCATATAAATATTCGATTTACGATGTCTTTAAACTGCTTATTGCATCCTAAAAAGGCCCCGCGGGCGAGTCCTTTGGTGTCTGCCTCTGTAGGTGCTAAACCCTCGGCTTCTGCTTTGTGATTTACCCTTTTGCATGCCTTCTGACAGGCTTTTGTTGATATTCTCCTCAAGGAGCCAATTACTTTGCTATGCCGCGAGAAGGCCCAGACAAGCATGACGACGGGTCCCTGTTTATGATACTTTCGAGCATTAAAAATATCATTGATACTTGGGTAGCCTTGACTGGGCATCACCGCCAACACTGACTGTATAGATGATATACAGCCCATTGTCCATTTGAACAAAGAAACCCGGCGAGCATGACAACATACAAAGTCGTGAACTTGTAGACCGTGACACAATCGACAGGCTATGAAGATGAAAGGAGACTATGTGGCGGTGCTCATGGTCTCTACGTCGACTGGCTTGCTTCTCAGATCTGGGTATTCCTGTCTTGATGTGGTATACTGTACGATTTGTTTGTAGCACCCCACTCATCTACTTGCCACAAAGTCTTCTGGCTATTTGCCATGCCTATCGCTATCGAATGACGGTTGAGTCGCCTTGGCAGCGTATAGACCTTTTGTGAATCCGAACATCGAATGGCATGTTGCGGAAGAGGTATAGTATTGACGTGGAGCTCAAGAAGAAGCATAAAACTGAGAGAAAACCATTGTTAACCGTGCACCCCCCAGCAGCTCACTGGTGCGCTACAATAGCTGTATGTCTCATGGTGGGTAACCAACATACCTTCCCATGCAAATTGTGTGATATTGAATTACATCGAGCAAGCAAAAGCAGCCGATTATCTCGCACAATGTTGACTAGTCACTATCACAGCCCTCGCAAGAGAAAATGCAGGTACATACAAGAGGCTGTGTATATGCCTCCAGTTCCGTGCATACGATCGAATGTATAGTAAGCGGCGGCAAAAGATGCATATGGTTGAAGTGTGGGATCTGTCCTGTGAGTGGGCTAATCACCTGCCGTTTGGTGATCATAGTCTCCCAACCGACAATAATGATGATAGAAAAATGGACGAGAAAAGACGGACGACACCATTTTTACAGTGGAAGACCAAAACAATCGTAGGGCAAGGAAGAGTCATCGATGGTATGCACCACCATTCTTGACATTTCCAACGAAATGAACCAAAGAATAACCGAAAAGATGGAAGAATGATCCGAGGCTCAAAGCAAGAGTCGAGAGTCTTTTGGAGATTGACCTAGCCGACGTCTTGTACGAACAAACAGCCACCATACATTGGAAATTCTCCGTAGGACAGATCCCAGGGGTCATCAGGAACAATGCCTGGCACCCACATCAACAGGGGCAAGTGTCTTGAGTGCCAAAGGATAGACAAGATGATAAGCGACGTGGGTGGGTGGACATCCGGCTATCGAGCTATGCCGTATCTCCAACTTAAAACAGAAATACAGTGATTGATTAATAGCGCACGAACGGAGATCTCTGGCGTTGAAAGTCCCGGTTGTTTATAACCACGAGGAGGATCCTTTGAAAAGTAGGGGGAAGTACGAAGCCAAGATGACGAGTAAAAGTTGCTTCCAACTGACACCCGAACCTGATGGGAAGCCAAAATCTTCACCGACAGATCTGAGCGAGGTCAGAACCGACTCGGCTAGAAGGTACACCGTACAGCGACAGCTACATATTTCCGAGCACAGCTCCATCAGGCGATGGGAGCCCAGAAAAGGAATGCGATTGCATCAGTGAGTTGTGACAAGATGCGCATGAGGACAAGGGAGTACGAGTAAGCGTCAGGTACGCCTCGACCACAAAACAGGAAAGGAGGAAGAAAAGTCACTTTAATGCATGGTAGGGGTCTCGTCAGGTGTCAGTGGATATGCGTTCAATCCTAACTTACTGTGATGGTTCCATTTGCACACGGAACCTCACCATTCTCAATCAGAAGATAGCGTGCAGGGAGCAAGTGACAGAAAAGACCATTATCAAGTGATAAGGACTGCAGAATGACCCTCTTCCGTGATCGCTATTAGGTGGAGACACGGAGACCAGAGGGATCCGGCTTTTTGTTCATCTTGCCTCGTACGGCGGCTTCGTAGTTGCTCGCCACATCACTGACGATGACTATCAGGTTCTGAAGGAGGTAGACTGGGGCAAACATCAATAGGCCCAAGTCCCGGACTTGGTGTTGACGGTAATCTTGCAATAACTAGCTTGGGAGATCAACTGAATCTGGATTTAGTCGCTCTGGCACTGGCCATTGAGATGAACGACCCACCTCTCCTAACTCACCGTTAGCCGAATTCGCGGATTCAGAAATTCTTAGTTGCCAATACGGGTCATGCCAGAATCGTCTGCGGCCACATCCACGCTCGAGAGGAGCTGCAGAAGTGCGACCGCCACGACTGTGGCGAGTGAGTGTCGGACAACGACAACTGAAGGATGCACCTTATGAGAGGATGTCAGCAGTCATTGTTAGGCGGTGATATGTATAGTTTGTATGCGAAGCCAGCTAGGAGAAGAGGGTAGTCCATTGGGCGCTTCGAGGAACGATGGATGGGAGAGTAGGACGGACCACGGCAAATACATGTAGCTCCAAGAGAAGAGTTAGCATCGACCAGGTTCCAGTAGGCGAAGCCAACGGGTTGGTCCGTGGAGTCCTAGATGCCAGCTGCCAGTAGTCCTAGGGAAAGTCTCGTCCTAAAATAAAGGAGGTCCAAGTTGACAGTAGCCAGTGTCCGCGCCCGATGCGGGACAATTGGCGGAGTTTGTGTCACGGCAGACGCGCGGAGGCTCACAATGAACATGACCGCGACACTCACTGTTGAGTGTCCCAGTGGCTCGTCGCAAACTAACTTTTGAGTTGTAGCGCAGCCGATTTGGAAGTCAGTCACAGTTCAGATTAGGAGTCGCGATTGCCAGATAGCTGCTGTTGCACCCTACAAACTGTAACACACACACACCTAATTCTAAACATTTCCCTTTGGCATTTTGTGACTCCGGTCGAGTCGAGCGCGCCTTTGTAATTGGCGCTATAGAAATGCGGAATTCAAAAAAAAAAACGGGGCTATTCTGGGCAGCGCGGAGTGTCCCGGACCGGCTCCAGATCGCTTATCGAAGCGCCACGCGGCAAAGTTTATAACCTGCCCAGCACCTAAACTACTCAGTACTCAGGAATGGAACCATGTAGGCTACCCTTATTGTTCTTCTGGAGAGTGGCTGAAAATCATGACCAGCTTATATCCGCTTAGGTGCTAGGCCAACTCATCCCTGATCCTGATGCATACGAATGCACACATGAACCAACGTCGCGTGCCTGTGGGCACTACTGCCTCCTACTCTCATTCACACCCGTACCTACACCAATCCTTGCACAGATATCATTCAATTCAACCTCTTCATGAACTGAGTTCGCGTCCGTGTGGTCACTATGCTACGCATCCTTAAAGCCATATGGAGATTTCCCGACGACTAGCACACGACACACGATTACTCGCATGGCCAGTGGCCCCGTCCGTGCGTCTCTGCCCTTTGTGCAGCACCTGCTTGGCCCCTCCTGCCACACAATAACTGGGTAGCGCGCACGATGCTCTATGCCAGTATACCTGTTCATTCGCAGCGCTGCGCTCCCCGTGTATGAGTGACTCATTCATGGCTATGGGCTCGCTGCCTATTCATACTCTGGCATGCGGTGCGCGAGTCGAGATCCAGGTGGTGGTCGCAGCAGAGAAGTATCTCTTCGGTTTCTACCCTGAGCTCTGGTCGCGTGGCTACTCTAAAGGTTACTTGCGGTGATTCTTTCAATTACAACGGTCGAGAGGCCTGAGGGATCGACATCCTGGGCGTGAGGCTTGTCTGATGGGTTACAGGGTTGACGTGTGGTGGTTCGTGCGGGGCAGCATAGCACATCGGGCAGCAGGGCTTGGGCAGCGGAATCGTAAGTAGCGTCTGCGTGTGCAAGTACGCTGCGGAGCGAGGGGCCGTGCTGGGACTTACAGTGAGTACAGCTGCGTCAAGCGCGGTTGTTGAGTGGTCGAACCTGCCACAGCAATGGCGTTCACTCGGACAGGATGGAAGGCATAGATGGCCGTGGCAATCGGAACCTCTGGTATGTTTTTGGACTCTATTACAAGATGCATTCCTGATCACCCTCGTACCACTCTGAATGAATGCGTCCCAGTATTTGGAAAATTAGGGGCAAGCACGAGCCTGGTGCAACCTTGCGACCGAGGCCGATCCTGCAGCCGCGGTTGCAGTTACCTCTCACTGTCCGCTCTCCATCTCCCACTCATTAACATAAACAAAAGGCAACGTGCTGAGGATGTGAGTGCTGAGGACGCGATGGATACAGAAGGATTGGATTCACTCGAGGGCACAGCCAGTACGGCGTGGCGTTGAGCGTGAAACGGCAGTGGAGCACCAGAGGTGCATTCGTTTCCCACCGTTTCCGCAAACCTATCTGTCAGAGGGTAAATGTGTCCATCTGATGTGCGCCGCTAAAGTCTTCGAACAACTGATGGGCAATACACTGGTGACGTCTTAGGCAGTTTGCGCCATCTGCCACCCTAGTTTGGAATCCGCTTCCTCATGTGTCACGATTCATGGTCATAAAGCTGAAGATCCCCCAGGTTCTCGAGCATGGTCTCAAGGTAAGGGATACGTACTTCATTTGCGTCACTTTTTCGATAGGCAACTTTGGTTGGTTTGGGGGTTGCGGTGCGTAATTTACCTTGCTGCACAGTGCACGGTACAATGCTACAATTAGGCCATCTGGGGGATGGCCAAGTAGAGGATTAAGAAGCACAATCAGCCTCATGACACACATGCTATGTACAACTTCAGTTCAGACATATTTTACTTATAACTATTGTTCACCAGACCCTCACAGCTGACTTCTTAAATACCTTCACAAAAAATGTATATGATAATTATTAGATTTACATGGAGAAGGATGGCACTATAAGTTATACAAGTACAGAAAAACCACATATTCTTTAAATAAATAGGAATGACCAATTTTAGAAAGTCCAGAACTCTGTTGATATACTATATACAGTATTTCATTATAAGACTTCAGCCTCATTTAGCTTGCTTAATTTGAGATTTATGTCTTCAAATGCAAGACAATCATTTCCTTGGCCTGAGCTAATGTTACCAACCTCATAAAATCTTAAGGCTGTCTGATATAAGGCTTTAGCCTCATAGAGGCCATCTAGTTTAAAATATATGTCTCCAAGCTTTTTACAGGCATTTCCTTGACCAATAGGATTATTGGCTTGCTCATGCAATTCTAAGGCATCTTGATATGAGATTAAAGCATCATCTAGTTTATTTAAATAAACATATAGATCTCCAAGTTTATCATAGCTATTTCCCTGGCCTTTGGCATTATTGGAATGCTTATAAAATTTTAAGGCCTCATAGTGTGAGGCTTCAGCCTCCTTGAGCATATTTAATGTAAAATATGTGTTTCCAAGTTGGTAATAATCATTTCCTTGGCCCAAAGCATTATTGACACATTTATGACATTCTAAGGCCATTTCATATATAAACTTAGCCATATCTAGGTCATTTAATCCAAAACATGTGTCCCCAAGTCCTTTATAATCATCTCCTAGGGAGAAAGCATCATTGATTGACTGATGGAATTTTATAGCCTTTGAAAACAAATCTAAAGCCTCTTTAAATGCACCTTCAGCCACATATACTTGCCCAAGCCAATAATTGATATTAGCAAGAAGGTATGAACTATTCTGGATAACTTCACATTGGTTTTTTGCCTCCTGCATTTTATCTTTTGCACTTTTAAGGTTACCAGCATAATAGTCTAATATTCCCCAGACTTTAAGACAATTGATTAATAATAATTTAGAGGTGTATTTTTGTTGTAAAAATTCAACAGCTTGACTAATCAATTTGTCTGAATAATCTCCAATCATACTATGAAACTGTGTAAAAGTGGCAATAGAGTTAGCCACCTTTGTATAATCTTTAAAGTCTGATTTTAAGAGATTGAACAACATGGCCTTTGTGTTGTTTATTTCTAGTACCATCTCAGCATAGGTACCAGCCTGTGCTGTGCATGAGTCAATGCATGCTAGATTAATATAGAAATCTCTAAGAGCATCTTTGTGCTTTTCAGATATTAAAGTGTGATTATTGCAAAAGTTTCTGATAATTGGATGAGTCTGATATTTCTCTCTAGTTAGACTGATTAGGCTGCACTCCATAAGGGTGCGAAGGCCTGATAGAATGTCTATATCATAAAACATCTTTTGGAATTTTTCCACCTGCATGGTATGTATGCCATCTGGTAACATACTGAGAATTCCGAGCATAGCTTTAGCAGATGGTTTGGCTCTCATCCTTCCACTGTCAATAGATAGCCAGATGGAGTATTCAAGATTTAACTGCCTGTTGGCCGGACATGTTTGAATAAACTCTGTTTGTTTCTCCCTCCACTCTTTTAACAATGACTCTGCAGATGTGGCCTGGGCGAGATGGGCCAACAGATTAACTGCAAGAGGAACATAATCCACTGCCTTTAAAAGCTCCTCTGCATAAAGATCGTAATTATCTGCAGTGCACTCCCAGATTTTTTTCGCGGCATCGCGATCAAGTTTGTCCAATGGGAGAAGGAATGGCCGTGTCCACAAGGTCTGGTCTGGCCGCACGGTGCCCCGCATCGTGATCAGTACGGTGGTGCGTGGTAGCACAGTGACCATGGACAATAGCTCTTCAACGGAGCATCTAATATCCCCATCCTGGTCCCATGGGGACTCGAAGTTATCGAAACAAATGATGCAGTCCTCTTTATCCAAAACAGAGTGAATACGAGACCACGAGGCATCTGTTGTGGCGCCATCCAAGAGACCCAGAGTCTTTGCAAGCTCGGTCAAGAGAGCACCAGCTGTGAAAACAGATTCGCAAGCAACAAAGTATCTAGCTTTGCCAAAGTGCTCTTGGATGCGTTCATCGGTGAGCACCGCATTCGCCAGGGTGGTTTTGCCATAGCCAGCTGGTCCAAGAATTGCGATGCGGGCAGGACGAGAGCCGCGATTGTCAGAGATCATGGCAACGATCTTCTCGAGCTCTGAATCACGTCCAAAGAATATTTGAGGTGAACGTGGTCCCCGAGGCATTGATCTGGGTGATATGAGCATGCAAGGCAAAGAACCAGTGTAAGATACCAACTTGTCAGATGAACCGGAGGGGCAAGAGTGACTGTCATGAGAAGCCTATCAAAAACATCAGTTGAAATTGTGATTAGTTAGTAGGAAGGATGCGTACCTCGTGTCTTTCTTTAGAATGTTGCGTCAAACAGATATCTAGAAGCACCTCGGTCTATAGACAACGAGTTAGACGAGCGACACGAATAGCAAACCGATAACTGACACGAAATCTTTCAAGCACGCCTGCGAGCTTGACATCATACTTCTTGATCTCCCCTAGCAACTTTTTGCGCAAAAGGAACGTTTTGAAACGACCGGTTTTCTTTCTCCGCTTGAGGGCAGCTTTGATCTCATCCAGTTCACTGAAGGGCGGTAAGCCAGCGACGAGAGTATCAGGAACGGATGGCATACATCTTCAGGGACCCAAATATTTCTCGCAGCACCGGTGGAAGATCTTTCTCTTCCAAGTTGTGGTCCTTGAGCGACTTGAGCACCATGCGAGCCAGTTCCTCTAGTTTGTTCATCACGCTATCCCACTCCTCCTTGTACTGCTTTACCTCCTACGAATTTGCTGGTAAGCATTAAAAATCATGAGACTGACGAGAGACTTGCATCTCGCATTGTGATCGCCTGCCGGATGATACCAGCGACGGCAGAGACATAGGGGACGTTCCCAGCGAGGGCACTTGCCCCGTCCAGAGCAGCGAGAACAGTCTCGATAGTGGACACTACCATGTCTCCTCCTTCTCTTGGTTCTGATGAGGCAGGATCGAGACCAGGAGCTGGATGGTGCCGAGCGATAAGCTAGTGCGAAAACGTCGAGTAGGAGGGATATTGGTGCTCACAGGTTGGATCGTGGTTGTCTCTAATACAGGATGCAGGAGGGATACTGCGGAATGTTTTCTTGAGTGTTGGTGGTTGGGGACGCATAGTTTCGACGACTTCGTGGTTGTGATTGTAGTTGCAGAGGTGGGCAGAAACGGCTGAACAAGGGCTAAGAGCAGCTCCATGGCGCCTGGGAACGTGAACGTAACCCAAGGCGCGGGCATACTTCGATCGACGTCGTGGTTGCGATTGTAGCAGTTGACAGAGACAGCTGTACAGTAGAGACGACTGACAATGGAAATGGCTGGGCAATTCAGTTGAAGCTTTGAACGGAACAAGAATGCAGCGACGGCGCCTGCCAGTGGGAAAGTAGAGACGTGATCCGTGATCCAGCGCCAGGCTGTCACGATTGACAACCGGCTTTGCCTTCCGTTACTTTATTTATCAAGTTAGGTTTTCAATTCAGGTTGAAAGCGACGTCTGAGACTCTGAGACAGCTGTTCGAATGATTTTGGGCAAATATAATATAAAATGCCGAATCACCCTAACACACCACACTGCTCAGTCTCAATATACCGGAACTGAAACGTCCGAACGCAGACTTGGATCAGACAATGACGAGATGAAGTGGGGCGCAACTTCCACTGGCATGAAGGTCTTCCAGTTCCTTCTGCTGTGAAGATCTCTCAGTGTGCTCTGGTTGCAGCCTTCCGCGGGTGTCCACTAGCCATCGAAAAATAGCACGGCTCTTCATTAAACCTGTATGGGCAGACATCCTTCTGTACAGGGATATGAACGAGACGTATTCCCGTACATGCAGTGAGCCATCCCGTATCTCTGGAAATTTCTTACTGCAACCTTGACCAATACGCACCTACTTCCCCGGTGTGTTCACAAATTGTATCTGTCGTCGGACCATTTCGAAACCACATACCTATAATCCGAAGTTTGTACCGCCTCCGACGCCCTAGAGGACAGGTACATCGCCTAGGTTGGGCCTGTCACTCCAAAGGCACTGCGGATTAGTCCACGGTGATAAATCATTGTTGAGCAGGCAAAGTGCTCGCTTTTTAGATAGCACCGCCAATAAATCCGCAGGATTGATTGCCTTTGATGTCCCATTTCGCGCAGCCCTAATTTGCAGTTTCCACCTCGACAATAACCATGATCAGCAATCCGTGGTAATGTCCGCGTAGGGCGTGTCGTGCTGTTCATAAGATACTCTTTCTATCATCAACGACGCAATACTTGAACGGGTTATCTTGGCCTAAATGCATGGCGAAGTAGCTTTATGTCAGCGCCTTCGAAGCAACCACCAACCATCCATAGGCAAGGTAAAGTGGGGACGCACCGGGACAAGCAACCTACGGGTCAGAATCCTATGGAGATCTCCCTATAACCCCCAGAACACATACCAAGGACAGTCGGAAACAGGTCCTCCTGGTTGTTCACGTGTCACGCGTCTGGGAAGTTGGCTGTCGACGAGATCGGTGAAAGCCTGATTCTTGACGTGGTGCACGCTCACGCTCACGCTTGAGGGAAGCGGGCAGCTGTAGGCTGAAGAAGATGCCGTTCGAGAAGGGAGAACGCCGCGCCGTGCCCTAGGAATGGCCGACGACGACGAACGATGTGCCTGCGCCGAAGTGTATTTTGAACGGTATAAAAATTTCCCTGCGTGGTTTTGCGTAGACCATATTTTTCTTGTTGGCACGCGGAGCACCGTCTTAAAGATGGTGGCATAAGTAGCGTATCTAGCCTAGTCACGGGTAAAGCTGTTGTAAGCTTTTACAGACGACGGAGTCCTTGTGAAGAGTAACGAGTCGTGGAAGAGATCAGGTCAGTAATGCCGGGGCATTTATTACGGTACGTGCCGAAGTGGCATGAAGATCTGGCGAAAAACTTACACTTCTTGTTCCTTCATATGTGACAATGATTACTTAAAAAGACGAGGAGAAAGATATACTGAGTCGTGAGTAATATTGATAATCGCATCTGTCATTATTTGCCTACAGAACTGCATTTCGCTGCCATCACCTCTGGCCACCACAGATTGAAGTCGGGAGATTGCTTGGTACTTGGCCACAGGTGCCTCTGTCCTGTTTCGAGTGTGTTAGAGATCGAACCTCGAGCTTGAGATAGTCAACAGTTTTACGAGTAGAGAGCGGGCACAGCCAGGTGAATAAGACACCACAAGCCTGCACCCACGCTCTCCCAGGCTCACAGCTTCCCGATTTTCTGGGGTTAAGGAGAGGAGAGTAGAGAGTACGAGTGAAGACACGAGGATGTGTTGAAGGCACTATGATGACTAAAGACAAAGGCTCTGCTCTGCTCGAGGAGAAAATTAGGTGTTAGTGGACAGATACCATACTAGAAGCTCACCATAGGCAAACTCACCGCACATACGGGTCACCCTTGTCGCATATCTTTTTGTTCCTTGCCAGCCTGTTGTTCCACACTCGTTCTCACCTACATCAGGTCAAGCACACGCCACCGTCTCACACCCCAAGGCAGACATGCCTGCACTCTCTACTGTCTTTTCGGGTCAGTTCCCCACGAGTGTAAACGAAATTTTTTGGAGGAAATACCACGACAAGAACTGCGATCGTGGCCGCAGAAGGACCTATCCATTTACTGTTCCGTTCCCTGTTCCGTGGTCCACATTCACGCTTGACCGCACCACTGATGGAATTTGACCACAAAAGCGAGAGGGATATTAAATATGAAAGGGTGCGCCTGCGCGACAGAGGGGAGATGGACAGGAGAAAGAGTAGGAAGAGCCGAAGAGGAAGTCCTCATTTTCACGACGCGGTCCGCGGGTTCCCGATCACTCTCATACACTTTGGCAGTGGAATCCATATCATTGGCTCTGCCTGCACCGTGTCGTGTGAGCACACCGTACTCCCACCTCTCACACTCGCACCCACGCCAACATCTTTAGAACTTGTCATCCGACTCACCATCCGACTCACCCTCTCAGGACTCACGAGTACCATCTCGACAACCCACCTCCAACCTCAAGACTGAGCCCACACCTTCCATGGTCATCGTCACTTACTCGCATCCGCAATGGCATACGGACTTTTCCAAACAATTCATGCGCCGCATTGATGATGCCTCATTCTCTCGCACTGCGAGTGGCGTCATCCATCCATCTTGGCTCCTTCCTACACCATTTCCTCCCTCCCTCTGCTATGCAATCGCTCGGCAACGCACATAATGCTCCACCTCCCTACCCCTGTGTTGCCCCACGTACAGCCCATGAACCCATACGTGTGTCTTTGCTGTCGAATCTTTGAGGGCCGATGCGGCGGGTACGCGGCTCGAGGTGCAAGTGGTGCTCGCATTAGAGAAGTGCTTTGATGGTGTGGCCTCTTACCCCGAGCCTGGGCGGGCTCAAAGCCTACATGCGGGGGTTGTTCAATGCAGGGTGGTACTATTGACAAGAGTGCGCAGGGATTGAGATTCTGGACGGGATCTTTGTTATGATCGGTCACAGCACGGTGATTGTCTCTCTGTCTTTAGAAAGTTGACATTTTGTGGGTTGCGCAGGGCATAGCACCCTCCGGTACACGAGCTCGGGCGGAAGAATCATAAGCAGCACCTGGATGAGTACGTTGTAGAGCACGGGGTCGTGCTGGTACCTGCGGCCAGCGCTGTCGCATGGACAGCGATTGGCGAGTGGGCGAGGCGACTACGACATCGGTGTTCGCAAGTGTCGGGTACGCGCTGCTCAGACAAGGTGTATAAGGACGGGATGAACAGGGACGGCAAAGATACTGAAAAACAGGCATGGAAGACATGGATGCACAGCAGTCCGCTCGCTGAGTATGTTTTTGACTCCATTTCAAACCACGCCCCCGCTCTCCCTCGTACTGCTCTGACAAAATCCGGCCGGTTTTCTTGGGAAATCAGGCTCGAGTATGAGGCTCAGGCTGGCGAACTTCGGGTAGCCGTCTGGCGCCCATGCTTACTGTTACCTCTCATTGTTAGCTCTACATCTCCCACCACATGCAAGCAGCCACGGGTTGAGGATGTGGATGACAAGGACGCGATGGATACTACAGTGAATGGTGCTCATGTGAATGTGCAATCAGTGCAGCGTGGAGTCTAACCCGAAACGGCGGTGGAACGCTTGCTGTTGTGGGTGTATGGTGCAGGCGCAAACTCTGATGCGGAGGCAGATGCCGAAGGATGCGCTGACAGACTCAATGATCCGTGAGGACCAGTGACAGTAGGGAGAGGAGAGCGATCGGCAGCAGTGGGGGTTCTGGCTTCTCAGGACACTCGACGGAGAGCGTGGGGAGAAAATCAGCCTCTCTCCGGGCGGGGAGGTGAATCTAGGTGGAAACTCGAGGTAGGCTACCCAACACTGCTTGGGGTGCGGCCCACATCAACATCGAGTTTTTCAGTGTCCGCTGACATTTACTCCCCTTCGTCCCGTCATGGAGGCGACGCGCCTTCTCTTCCCACTTTTTTTCACAGGAATACTAGTCTGAGGGTCAGATGGCCAACTGATGTGGGCCTCTAAGGCGAAAGTTCTCAAAAAACACTGTGGCACGGGTGAAACGCTGATGACATCTACGCCGCATCCTCGTGGCCATTGCCGCGCGCACCATAATTCATGGTCACAAGCTGATGCATCCAGAAACTCTTGAGCTCGAGCATACTCTCCAAGGTGAAGAAGTACGTGCCCCATTTGTGTCACTTTTCCGAGATAAGTGACTTTAGTTTTCTGGTCGAAGAGCATACTGACTTTGGTACTAATCACACAGTGCCACCCCTGAGTGGGGCCATTGGGGGGTCCAGGTGGCGAAGCGAAGGATAAAGCAGGTGCAGACTGGTCACAAGGGCTGAGTGATGAGGACAATGTGACGGCATAGCTGAAGTCACAGTTGCTGTGAGGGTCTCATTCCTCTGCCTCCCTCTGATTTCCTTGATAGCTACTCATCTGTTTTGAAGTGGTAGTCTTCTAGATTTCAAGCATTTCCTGTCAAGTGTTGTGTGGCGTTCAGTTGTTTTGTTGCTCTAGACCTGTGCCAGAGTATGATTCATTGACACTCAGTAAGCTAATGATTGTACATTGCCATGTTTATTCCTTTTGTCCTTGCAGTTTAGGCTGTATGGCCAATTTCTAATGTCTATAACAATGTCTCAATGTATTTTGATGGGCGGACTTGACCATCTCTGGTTGTTGTTAACTTGACTTTTACACAGCTGGCTTTTTTACAATTGTCTATGCTTAAATTTAAATGATGTAGTGATCAGGAAATGCATTATATATGAATGGATGGTGATGATTACAGGATCTTCATAGTGCTAAAGGTCAATGCAGTCTATCAATAAATTAGATTATATTACTAAAATATCAATGTAAAATTACTTGCAATTAGCCAGTGGTTTTATGTAAAGGGCTGACTTTTTCTGGATGTAATATCTCATCTAGATAATTCTGATCATATTCTTGCTCCATTGGATCTTGTGCTTGTTGATGCATGGCAAAAGCACTCTCAAATAGAATTTTGGCATCCTGGAGAAGTGATTTTCTAATCTTTATTTTGCCTAGACCTTGAAGATCATTCCCTTGGCCTAAAGCATCATTAGCAAGCTTGTGAAAATCCATGGCCTTTTGATATGAGGTTTCTGCCTCATTTAGCTTATTTGATCTAAAATGTACATCTCCAAAGCCTTTAAAACTATCCCCTTGACCTATAGCATGATTGGCAATGTTATAACATTCCAAGGCCTTCTGATATAAGGCTGTAGCCTCATTTAGCTGGCTTGATCTAAAATATATATCTCCAAGTCTTTTAAAAGCATCTCCTTGTCCAATAGCATTACCAGCAAGGTTGTGAAATTTTAGTGCTTTTTGATATAAGGATTCAGCCTCATCTGGCTTGTTAAATTTAAGATGTATGTCTCCAAGTCCTTTATATGCATTTCCTTGGCCTATAGCATCATTGGCAAGCTCAAAAGATTCTAAGGCCTTTTGATATAAGGATTCTGCCTTATCTAATTTGTTTCTTCTAAAATATAAATCTCCAAAGCCATTTCCTTGGCTTATAGCAGCATAAACAGGCCCAAGAAATTCCAAAGCCTTTAAATATGATAATTCTGCCTCATTTAGGTTGCTTAATCTAAAGAATATCTCTCCAAGTCCTAAATAGCCATTTCCTTGGCCTATTTCATCATTAAAGCCTTCTTATATAAGTTTTTAGCATCAC
>QLOT01010714.1:1963-12142 GCA_003313875.1 Russula aff. compacta | reverse complement strand
TCTCCCTCCCCTGTCTAGGCTAGGAATTAAAAGGGCCAGTTTTCCATACGACCCAAAAGCGAACTCGGCGTGAATATAATTCGGTGGGTAAGTCTCAACCTCTTTTTTTTTCTTTGCGCTCATCTTTGTTTTTCTGTGGCCAATGCTTCTGCCCGCCGTCGCCCGCGCACGCCTGCCCACCCCTCTTTCCCACCTGTGGCAGCTCGCTTCCGCCTGCTTGTATTCACCCGCCCACATGCCCACACCCGCCAGCGCCTGCCCGTGCGCATACGCCTTCACCTCCTCTGCCTCACCTGTCCAGGTTTGAAGCGGTGCGGGCTTTTCCAAGCCACTCAAAACGAACTCAGCGGCGGGAAAAAAAATTCGGTTAGTGAGCTCGGCTTTCCTTTTTTTTTTTCTTTCTGCTCACTCATCGCCCACCGTCTCTCGCGCGCGCCTGTACCCCTTCATTCCCGCCCGTGCCCGCTCGCCTCCACCTGCCGGATTCGCCGCCTCTCCCTTCCCGCTCGCTTATGCCTCCGCCTGCCCACGTTCGCCCGCATGCACCTGTCCGCTTGCACTGATAGGCGTGCCCTGCTGCCTGCCTTTTCACGGTCTGGGTGAGTTTTTTTTTCCTTATCCTTGTGCTCACGCTTGTGCCATGCTAAGTCCCCACCACCTCCCTCACAGTCCGGCTCTTGCCGTTTTGCCAACACCACAACGGGCGACATCCGCGCGTTGTGACCCACATGCCATTGTCTTCTGGCTGCACTTCCCTGCGTGCCTGCGCCGCCCGCGTGTGCCACTATAAGTGAGTATATTTATCTTTATCTTTTATTTAGGGTTGTGTTCACATGTGACCTGCATACACCTGTTCATGCCCAGCCACAGCAGCATGTGAAGTGGGGCTTTGGTTGCCCCGATTTGCTTTCTGGTCACGATTCCGTCACATACCGTCATGAACTGTCATGGCTGCCCCAGACATGCCCGGATCTGGATTGCAAGTGATCATGCATGGGTAGGCCAGGTTTGGAAGGGGCAGGGGGCGGCGCGCGATTTCGCGAGCGTGAGTGTTCATTTTCCCCTCACATATTGGTCACGTGCCAGGTATATTTGTTGTGCTTTGTGTCTCGCGTTCACTTGTTTTCTTTGAATTTGAACTTGATTACATTCTTTTATTTATTATGCTTTATCTATAATTATTCTGCATGTATTAGCATAGTTGATTTAATATAATTATTATTGCATTGCATTTAACTGTGAATTATTCTCAACTTAAGGGTAAATTCCCCCTACAAAATGGTTATATACTATTTGAGCATCAGCAATCATTTCCTTTGTCATGGCAAAAATCAACACAAATGTGGCAATAATTGCCATGAGGGGGCCAAAACAGAAACGGGAATTGGGAACTACACTAGTCCATTTTTACCAATAGTTGTATGGGAAATTTACACCTGAAAAGTGTACTTTTTTCACTTTATTTAAGGGTGAAATTGACTTGAATGGCACTTTATAAAGGTAATATTTATGGGAAAAATTATCCTATTCACGTCTTCCAGTGAGTGGTGCTGTGCACCATGCTCCTGTAAGTTCTGGAGCTGGCCATATAAGGAAGTCGACGAGTCATTGTGGAGTGGGGAGTCACTGGGGAGCTGTGCTATTATTGTAGGATATAAAGTCATTGTGGAGTGTTCTATTACTGTACCAGATCATGACTCACTGTGGAGTAGTTATTCTTAGGATACCTAGTCATAGTGGAGCAATGCGCTGGCATAGTTATTCTTAGTACTTGTCTTGTAGTATAAGTAAGGCTCGTTGACGTCCCTAAGACGGCAAGTTGAGTCTCCTGTCTCAATTCATATTGTTCCCCTGTCCCCTTTCCCCTCTACTTCAAAGGAGTGGCTACTGCATTGTAGTGCAGCAAGCGGTAACTCCTACTCTATCAGTCGCCTAAAGTTGCTGTGAGACTTAGCTCATCCATTTAAAGAACTACTAGGCAACTATCGACTTGGTCTATTGTTGCGGCCAAACCCTTGGCGGTGACATTAGACTCAACTTTGTTCAAAACGGCTAGCAGCAGCCAGAAGAAAGCCTACAGAGCAACTATCC
This sequence comes from Russula aff. compacta, assembly GCA_003313875.1. Classification (NCBI taxonomy): domain Eukaryota; kingdom Fungi; phylum Basidiomycota; class Agaricomycetes; order Russulales; family Russulaceae; genus Russula; species Russula aff. compacta. The sequence goes on along the minus strand of QLOT01010714.1, from coordinate 10,051 downwards.
TTGCATCGGAAGAAGTGGGTATAACAAGACCCAACACCCTCGTAGCGGTCCTAGGCGCCACACATCCAAAGAATAGAAGAGGACACACTATCGCACTAGTGTGCAAAGACAGCAACAAGAAGATCAAATCAAGCCTCAGACAAGTGTGCCTGTATCAAGGATGGTGGACAGCAGTCCAGTGGGATTCATTGAACCAGTGGTACGAAACCATAGAACAACTCAACACATTGCGCAAGTACGACTCTACCAGCCAAGAAGGCAACAGCGATATTTCCAACCAAGGCTCTGAAGACAAAGATGAACCGGAGGAACTGGAGCAGGAAATCGACACTCAGATCAGACAAGCACCCATCGACCCAGAAGTCAAGAACAGCCCCCTAACACCACTATTCCACACACTGTCCCCAATAACCGAGGAACCAACCATGACGACCCAGACCCAGAGGACAGCAGCATTCACATCTTCGACCCCAATCTCAGTCCATAGCCCATCCTCATTTGGAGGATCAGGAGGACAAGGTGCAGATAGAGCGCAATGCATCACTGAAAGACTCCAGCAGGCCCTCAGGCGTACAGGACCCCCCGGAGGAGGTGGTTCTGGCCCAGGAGGCCCTGGTGGACCACCAGGAGGAGGACAGCCAGCCGGTGATCCTCCAGTGGCCGGACAACAACCAATACCAGTTGCAGCAGAGGTCAAGGCTATGGGAGGATTGCCCCAGATATTCTATGGCAATTGCTCCAAAGCAGACGACTTCATTGAAGAAGTCAAGGGATATCTACGCCTCAATTCTGATGTGGCTGGATATAACTCTCCCTACAAGAAAGTCGCATTCACCCTCACCCTCATCAAAGGCGAAGAACCAGCCCAATGGGTTAGAGACATGGGAGCCTGGCTCGATGCACTCGACCCGGTGGCAGATAACAATAATGCACTATGGGACCAATTCCTAGTGGAATTTAGAGAACAGTTCCAGGACACTCAAGCCCCCCAACATGCCAGAGTCAAGCTCAAAAACTGCAAGATGAAGAACAATGACTATGATGCCTATATAGCCGAATTCAAAGGGCTGGCCTGAAAAGCCAACTACACCAAGGCAATCAAGAAACATTCAATATGTTCCTCAAGGGATTACCAGAGTCTATCCTGAGGGACACCCTTAAACCCCCTTTCCCCATCGACTATCAATCCCTCAAGGAACGAGTCAAACACTTAGCGCAAGGAAAGTCCCTGATTGAGGGAATACTGAAGCAACAGGGATATCAAGGAGGAGGCAACACCTATCAGCGGCTCAATAACCCTATCAGACAACCCTTCTTCACCAAACCTGGAAACTACCAAGGAGGACAAGCAAGCCGACCAGTCTACAACTCCTCCACTGCACCCCCATCCATGAACAACGTCCCTGTCCCAATGGACATAGGAAGAGGCCATGCCCCTACTAATTGGCGCAATAGAAGCCAAGGCAATTGGAGACAAAGGCCACAAACAAATAACCGAAATCTCCAAGGCTGAGTAGCCCAGGGAACAGGGAATAACGCCTGTTTTACCTGTGGCAAGATAGGACACTTCGCGCGCAACTGCCCACAAAAAGATACCAACAAGAAACGGGTCAATTACATGGACTTTGACCCAGAAGAGGAAGAAGACCTACCAGGCCCAGCAATGAACGACACTGTAGCTACAGTGCGTGCACACCTGGAAAGGATGTTGATGGCAGAGAAAGAATGCCTTGCCCACGAGATGGGTGTAGCTGAGGATTTTCTCACTGCCTGATCAGAGCGGCACTGATTAGGCGAAGCAACAGTGATAATGTGTACATATCTGCTCAAAAATCGATGACTGTTCAATTCTATGCACACTCAATCACGAAAAGAGCCGACGGAATAGCCCTCATTGACTCGGGGGCTACAGAGAACTTCATGAACCTGCAGTATGCGAATTGGCTCCGACTACCCATCAAGCAACTGGAGAAACCTAGACCATTATACAATGTCAATGGGACAGAAAACAAAAGCGGTAGTCTCAAGTACTACACAGACCTGGAAATACAAATGGGGACCCAACGCACCAAACATCGATTCTTCCTGTTGGACCTAGGGGAACACAAGGCGATACTAGGCTACCCCTGGTTTGCTGCTACCCAACCCAAGATCGATTGGAAACCAGGATGGATTGACACCACCCAACTGCCAATTGTCCTAAGGGCCCCTAATGCGTACAAAGCCCAATTTGTCCCCAGAACGAAGAACGTCCATCAACCACTCTCCAGGGATCAATACTTCATTGGAAAGGTCACGCTTAACACCCCAGAAACCGCCGACATCCCGAAAGTCCAGAAGAATACCAAAGACATGCCAAGGTGTTCAGCGAACAAGAATCACAACGACTCCCACAGTATACAATATGGGACCATGCTATTGAACTCCTACCTGGTGCACCCTCCACATTACCTGGTCGACTCTACCCCCTGACCCAAGAAGAAAAACTGGAGGCTCACAAATTCATCCAGGAACACTTGTCCAGAGGCACGATCCGGAATTCCAAGTCTCCTTATGTGGCCAGCTTCTTCTTTGTTAAGAAGAAAGATGGCAAGCTGTGGCCAGTACAGGATTATCGACCTATCAACAAATGGACTAAACGAAACCACAATGTCTCCCCTCTTATTCCCCAGGTGATCAACCGGCTTAGTGGATGTACCCTTTTCACCAAGTTTGATGTCCGATGGGGGTACAACAATGTTCGCATCAAGAAGGGCGACGAATGGAAAGCCGCCTTCCTCACCCCAGAAGGGCTGTTCAAGCCCACAGTTATGTTCTTTGGCCTTACCAACTCCCCTGCTACCTTCCAAATGATGATGAATACCATCTTTCGCAGTGAGGTGGGCCAAGGATGGTTCTCCATCTATATGGATGACTTGGCCATCCACACAGCCCAGTACCCCCATGAAACGGAAGCCCAGCATATCCAACGACACCAGAACTATGTACACAGCATACTCGACAAACTGGAACAAAATGACCTCTACCTTAAGCCGGAGAAATGCGAATTTGAACAAAAGGAGATTGAATACCTCGGAGTTATTGTGGGCAACAACCAACTAAAGATGCATCCAAAAAAGCTCCAAGGCGTCGCCAATTGGACTCCCCCAAGGATCCCTACCGATGTGCATAAATTCTTGGGCTTCACCGGCTATTATTGCTACTTTATCCCCAACTACTCTGGTATTGCTTGGCCCCTCCTGGACTTGACTAAGAAGGCTACTGTCTGGCACTGGACACCTGCCCACCAACGCACCTTTGAGGAACTCAAAACTCGCATGTGTAGTAGCCCAGTCCTCAATCAACCTGACTTCGGTAAACGCTTTGTGCTCCAGGTCGATGCCTCTGCTTATGGCGTGGGCGCCGTACTTTTGCAAGAGGGAGAACACACCACCCCTACACTAGCTAAACATCACAAACCAGTCCTCCACCCCATTGCCTATTACTCAGCCACCTTCACACCCACTGAATGAAACTATGACATCTATGAGTGGGAATTACTGGCAGTAATGAAGGCTCTGGCGCACTGGCGACACTACCTGGGATGGACCAAGATGCCCTTTATCATCCGCACTGACCATGCCAACCTGCAATACTGGAAGTCCCCAAGAAACCTAAATCGACGAACGGCCAGATGGCATGCAGACCTACAAGAATATGACTATGAACTAGAATACATACCTGGGAAGACTAACACCACTGCCGATGCACTATCTCAACCTCCAGGAGTGGACCAAGGAGCGGAAGACAATAAGGATATCGTCCTGATACCCCCACACCGAATACAGGTTGCCACCACTGCCCAAGGACAAACCATTGTGCCAAACGTTAAAGAAATCAAAAGAGCAATTGTCAGCAAGGCACACGACGCACCTACGGCAGGGCACCCCAGAAGGGACAAAACACTGCGAAAGGTGCAACAGACCCACTGGTGGCCAGGAATGAAGACTTGGATCGCAGACTATATCAAAGGATGTGCAATATGCCAACAAACAAAGATAATCACCCATTGAAGACATACCCCCCTATATCGTATCCCCACAATGAAACGCACCCTACCATTCAGAACGGTGGCAATGGACCTGATCACCGGACTTCCCCCACATAAAGGAACTGACGGCATCCTTACCATTGTAGACCATGGATGCTCAAGAGCAGCAGTATTCCTACCATGCTCCACAACCATAACGGGACTAGGAATCGCTCAGCTATACTTGGACAATATCTATCGATGGTTCGGACTCCCCACTAAGGTCATCAGCGACAGAGACCCTCGGTTCACATCCCACTTTGGCCGAGCACTCACAAAGAAGCTGGGAATTGCACAGAATCTATCCACTGCCTTCCATCCCCAAATGGATGGGCTGACGGAGCGAAAGAATCAATGGGTGGAGCAATACCTTCGAACAGTGACAGCAATGCACCCTGAAGATTGGACACAATGGATCACAATGGCCACAGCAGTACACAATAACCAGATCAATGCCACCACAGGGCTATCACCCAATCAAATCCTGCTGGGGTATGAACCTATCCTCGCTCCACAAAGCATCACTCCATCGGACAATGAAACAGAGGAGAAAAGAGTGGAGCGAATGATGGAATCAAGAAAGGGAGCAATACAGGCCATCAATGAGAAGGCTGGGACAGCCCCTCCATCCCAGTTCCAACCAGGGGACCAGGTCTGGTTGCAAGCCACTCATCTTCAACTTCCACACCAAAGCTCCAAGCTGACTCCAAAGAGATATGGCCCCTTTAAGATCCGGAAGGAAATATCCCCGGTGGCATACCAATTGGAGCTCCCCCTTGCCTGGCAGATCCATGATGTATTCCATGCTTCCCTCCTATCGCCCTATCATGAAATGACAGCTCATGGACTGAACTATTCTCGACCACCCCTGACCTCATAGGTGGAGAAGAGCAATATGAAGTGGAGCAGATAAAGAGTCACCGGCGACGTGGCAGGAGTGGAGCACTCCAATACCTCATCAAATGGAAGGGATACCCGGAAAGTGACAACACCTGGGAACCAGCTGACCAGGTGCATGCGTCGGACCTCATCCAGGCATACCATAAACACCAACCACTGCAGAGGATAAAAGGGCGACATGCATACTTTCAAGGCCCCAGCAATCCACCCTGGAGTCCCAGCCAAAGCAATTCCTCAGATCCCTGCTTTGCTCTGCCCCCTACACCACACATCAATTCCATGAATTCAAACCGTGTTCTTGTGCCCACAAAGTGCTCTCTTGCCCCCTCACCCATCGCTGCAAACCCCATTACACTCACACACACGCCCTTGAACACTGGTCCTTCTGTAAAGAACGATACTGCCGATACCACAGCTAGGCTATGTCTACTGAGCTCCTCAATGGATCCTCCTTGTTGCTCCAGCCGTCTCCATCCCCCACTTGTGTCAACTCCCCTGCGACAGCCAACACCACACTCCCAGACCATCTCTCGTCCTCTGAGGAGGAGTACCCACCTGGTGACGGACCAATCCCCATCCCAGGACCCCTACACACCCTTGAGACCAGTGACCACTGGGAGGAACCATTGTCCCCCGGCTCCATGCGAGCCATCATTGAAGCAAACCCCATGCTCACCACTGTCCAGCTTCGGGCCATGGTCCGAGGCCTCATTAACACTATTGTCATCAGGCAGCAATCCCACGATGCTCACGTCCGCACCCTCCAAACTCTCCACCAGCAGAAAGAAGAACTCCTCACCACCCAGCTCGATGACACCATTGAGGCGCTCCACAAGGACGATTCCATCGCCCAGTGCCCCGAGGGATATATTGAGAACACAGGGTGGATTCCTACCTTCCATATCCCCTGCGAAGATGGCAGTAACCGCTTTGCCTGCTTCATCAAACAGCTTCTGGATGGACGAGTTGCCAGACTCCATGCTCTCTCCACGGACCCCTCCACAGCCCACATTATCGACTTCTATGCCACTCCAAACTCTTTCGGAGACAAGCCACTGGAGCCCCTCCCCAGCTGGTTTAGGAGAAAGCTGTGGGGTACCCCCAAAGATTATGCGGTTCTGGAGCAAGCTATTGCCGATCTGGATAATTGGGAAGCCTCAGCAGAGGTTCAGAGGTACAGAAGACATGATGAAGAAACCGAGCAGCTCATGGGCAAGATCTGTGCCCTTGAAGGCAAGCTCCAGGCAGCCCAGAGTGCCCATGCACTCTGCGAAGAATGCCTTGTCACGGCCCGCATCACTGACAAGGTCAAGCACCTGGAGGCATATCGACACACCCCACAGCTTGGGAAACGAGGCAGGAGGAGGCGCGTGGCGCTGAACACCAGATCAGGATGTGGACGTCCATACTAGTGGAGGAGTCATGTAACTGGCCTGGAGTGGTGCTGTGCACCACGCTCCTGTAAGTTCTGGAGCCAGCCATATGAGGAAGTCGACGAGTCATTGTGGAGTGGGGAGTCACTGTGGAGCTGTGCTATTATTGTAGGATATAAAGTCATTGTGGAGTGTTCTATTACTGTACCAGATCATGACTCACTGTGGAGTAGTTATTCTTAGGATACCTAGTCATAGTGGAGCAATGCGCTGGCATAGTTATTCTTAGTACTTGTCTTGTAGTATAAGTAAGGCTCGTTGACGTCCCTAAGATGGCAAGTTGAGTCTCCTGTCTCAATTCATATTGTTCCCCTTTCCCCTTTCCCCTCTACTTCAAAGGAGTGGCTACTGCATTGTAGTGCAGCAAGCGGTAACTCCTACTCTATCAGTCGCCTAAAGTTGCTGTGAGACTTAGCTCATCCATTTAAAGAACTACTAGGCAACTATCGACTTGGTCTATTGTTGCGGCCAAACCCTTGGCGGTGACACCCTAGGAGCATGTGATTCCCAAAGAACAATAGGAACCATATGTGGGAGCGTCACAAGGACGAAAGGTAACCAAAATGTATAGTACAGTGCTTCAGGTGCACACAAGAACATACAATAAAGCAGACTCTGGGCCAGTTCCCCAACTTACATGAGCGTGAGCAGTTGAATGCTCACCCAAGGCCGGTTACAAACTCACATTCTCAGGCCCAAGGGAAAGAAAAGGCAGCATGCCAGAGGTAACTGAAACTGGTCCCCTTATAATCAGGATTTCAGGCGAAGCTCTGAGCCCATGGACACTATATGACAGCATCTGCAGTATACTGTCAGGTCAAACTTGCTTGCATGGACACATATAGTTAGATGTTTAGTACACACTCTTTAGGATAAACTGTATTCTGTGTAAGTGCTACATGGGGTTCTGCACCTCCAGATGCATGGTAATGGAATCAAAAAAAAAAAAAAAAATTGCGATTGTAGTTATTATTGTACTTTTCAGATAAGTTGGCGCGAGCATAAATAATAAAAAAATAAATTCAAAAAAAATAAATTCAAAATATCTCGCCGAATACTCAACAGATTGCCTTCGGTCAAGTATCAAAATGATTGGAGTAATTAGGAGAATCTTTCTATTATAGACCGAGGGTGAGAATATGAGAAGGACAGAAATCGGTATTTGGAGGCTCAGCCGAGGCATCGGACATAATCGGGATCAACTGTATTCATCAACCACCATGGCACGGGGCAGTAAGATCCCCCAAGAGGTCCACTATATCATCATCCGACTCTCTTCTGTTATGAAACCAGAGGATATTGCGATTTACACTGGAGTATCACCACGAACTGTACAGCGCATACTCCGATACTTTGCAATGCATGGGAGCGTAGAAGGTGAGAAGGAATGAAGGACAAGGGGTAGTATTCTACGTGATACGGACTTGCAGGTGAGTGTTTCTACTGTTATTCTTGCGATTCTACCTAATAAGCATTTAGTTTCTCTTTGGGGCCATCCGACAAACCCCCGACTTGTACCTTGATGAGCTGAGGGAAATACTATCCACGTCATGCAGCCAGGACATTTCAACTGCAACAATATGGCGCATGCTTCGTAAACATGGATTTACCATGAAGAAGGTGAGTTGTCTATCTTATATTTGATGGAACTAAAGCACAAATCTTGCCCATAGATTTCGCGGATTG